>BQNB010068064.1:0-33973 GCA_026074375.1 Tanacetum coccineum
AGCAGCAACCATTGTTAAAGATCCTGCCTCCATGTTTTCACAAACAAATAGTTCTGGTATGTGAAGATTGTTTCTTCTTATTCAAAGTTTCTCAACAAGGCTCTGATACCACTTGTTGACCCCACTTGAATAGATCTTGCTTAGCTTGTAAGAAGCTTAGTTGTAATGAATAAATCCAAGACAACTATGGTAGAAACCTTGATTATGAATATCAAAGACTATGCGGAATCTAGTCAATGATACTAAGAAGAATTCTTTATAAAACAGTAACACAAAATCAATGAACAAGACAAATTACTAAACTTTCAGCCTCAATATAAAACAAACACTCTTAATAGTGTTAGGGTTTACAAAACCTTGAAGCTATGAATATCAAAGATGTACATCTAATATTATGCCATAGGACCTCCTTTTATACATCAAGGAGTCCTACAAGGCTTATAATACTTTCCTAACTTATCATGATCTTTTCTATAAACAAACGTAATCTCTTAAACAAATAAGTTATACATATCTTCTTTACAAATAACTAATACTTATCTTCGTAATTATTCTTGTTCTCCAATCAATCTTTGATCTCTTCTTTGTCAGCATATTCCTTCCAGCAGTAGTAATCACTCAGCAGTTGTAACTGAGCACAAATAGTATTAACTAGCTTAGAAGTTTACTCTAGCAGTACTAACATACACTAGCAGTACTAACTTTTGTACTAGCAGTAGTAACTACTTAGTATGTTTTCAGTCTTCATCTCTGAGCAGTCTTAACTTCTACTAGTAGTAGTAACCTTATACTAACAGTACTAATTATACTAACAGTAGTAACTAGCAGTAGTAACTTTTATACTACCAGTACTAACTACTTAGCATAATTTTCATTAGTATTACCAGCAGCACTAAGTTTTGCTTGACAGCACTAATATATACCTAAGCAGCAGTAACTCTAAGAATATCTTGAAGTCTTTTAAACCTAACAATTAAGATTACAGAGATAGGATTTTTAGCTTATTATGTGTGGTGACATGGCATGGTACAAAGGAAATCTACTTAAGGGGAAGTTTGTTTCATTCAGGGAGGTCCATGATCTCAACTTCAGGGGAAGCTTTGATTAAAGGCTTTATGATGAAGTTCGTACAAGAACATGTTTGTTTTGTCATCATCAAATAGGGGAAGATTGTTGGGAATTATAGATTTGATGATACAAAATAAACAAGTAATGAAAAAAGGATCATAATCGTCATTAAAGAATTCTACAAGCTGGTGGAGAATTATGGAAGATTTGGTCAAAGATATCAAAAGATGAAGATTCTGGAAGATCTCCTTAAAAAGATAAAGATAACAGAAGATATTCCTTAATGTTTAAAAGATTTACTTGTTTATATCTTTATATTAACTTTTGTAAACCTAGATGATCTCTACTATATAAAGAGACATTAGGTCGTGTAGTATATATGTATCCAGAAAAGTGTGTGTGTGTACACAAGATACAATGTAGACGTCTAGTTAGTTGGTGTAGCCTCAAAGTCAAGGTAACTTGATCATGTTACAGATTAGTTGTAACCGTTATATTCTGATCAAATATAAATGGGGCTTGAAGTGTATTATATGGTAAAACCTTGTTCATAACATTGTTCTTTATGTTTTAATTCCGCTGTGCATTATGTTATCAATGTTATTAATCCTAGATGTAAGATCTAAACAATCTTGAGCTAAAACAATCTAAGGAGTTCTATTAGACTCCACAAGTATTCACAGTGAAGATGGAAATCCTGTTTGAGCAAACATCAAACAAGCTCTTGGTATGTAACATGTGAGATCCTATACAGATCAAGCTTGTGATACTGGATATCGATTCGGTCCAGCTTATGAATTGATGAATTTTGAAAAAGATGAAACTGTTGGTGTCTCATAAAAACCGTTTGCATTTTGACACACCGACTGATTTTATAAATCGATTTTCAATCTTATGTCCATGGGAAGCCTCGCAAGGGTATCTGGACATAGGATAGCTGAACACGAATTGACGGCTTAATCGAGAAGATAGTAACTTACCGATTCACTCTTATCATGTTGTCTGCTTTGAGACGCTCCGGTAATGAGAACGACTAGTGCAGCTGTGAAACCCTGTCAAAGAGATTCTTCAGAATTCTACATTTTTTTTTGAACGGCAATCTTCAGAATTCTACTTGATCACAAGCATTATTTATACTGAATAATGGGGAACCGTGGTTGTTACAACCGTATTCGACAAAGTGACAAAGCCACTTTCGTCCATATGTGTTGTATATCACTAACCCATTTATGCAGATTTCTTGACGGTGGTAGCAGTTTCCCGAGGACAAGTCAAAGCCAATACCACATGCTCATACTCGACCGACATATATAAAGACATCATGAAAGCTCAAGTACATGTTTCAAGACTTCTGCTACTTTGATACCGTACGTCTTTCTTGAAGTGACAAAGTATTAAGATTGATACCATACGTCCTCCATAAAGTGATAAAGTGTTAAAGTTAAAGAATATCAAGAAAGATGGTTACACAAGCTTTCAACATCAAGAACAGTATGAGCATGTTGGTCCAGAAGTCATAAGATCACAAGAAGGCTAAAGATCACAAGATGATGATAAGAGATTATGCTTGGTTGATGATCTCAAAAAAGCTCAAGATTCACATACAAGTCAAGCCTATTAGGATAAGCTCAAGCCTAAAGTCAATGATCACTACAACATATCACAAGTTAAAGATTGAAGTTAAAGTTGATGCGGTCGTCGTTAGACTTCTACACGAAGTTTTCAACTCCCTAGGCAATGCACCTAATCATTGTAGTAGTAGTATAGGCAAGACTCGGGGGGTTGTTATCATTCACTTGAGCAATAGGTTGGGAAGGCTTGATCATGGTCTAACAAAATTCTAAAGGTTGAGGGAAGATTATATTTGTGTTTTTATATTTTATGGAAAGCAAGTAAATCATATAATTGGAGAGGTGGTTGGTTTTAGCTATTAAACTAAATAATAATCTAAACTACTGGTGATAACAATATAATAAAAGACTGTGTTTATTTAAGCATGTATTACTCCCTAGATTGCTTCTCCTAGTGTTGTTGCTTTGTCACACTTGTGATGATCTGTGTAATTATTTCCTAAGTCATGAACGAATTACACGAACCCGCCATCTACTTAGTATTCCGTTAGAGCTACGCACAAGTAAGGTAGTATGAAGACTATTACAAGGCCCCTAAGGGTATACTAAGTGCATGTAAAATATATTAAGAGTGGATCAACCATATTAGGGGGCAAGGTAGTATGAAGACTGTTACCCGATGGTATCCTTTCTACACAATCATGTTTTCCTAGACATATCAACAGCGATACAGACAAAAGCTGGTTTTCTAAGACCTAACATGCACATCCATCACAAGAAGCAACACCACTAAGATCTACATTCTAGGTTTCATACAATCATAAATAAACACAATAGGAGGTTTAGCCAAGCATGTTAAAGATAAAGCAAGAACATAGATGAATCAAACAACACATAGACATATTGAATGATTAAATAAACCTTACTTGATTAAAACATGAGTTAGAGGAAGTACAATAGGGTTTTTAGGCCCTAAATTCATCCCTAACAGCTGCTAAACGAACTAGGGTTCGTACCCTCTTTTTATTCTAAAGTTACACACTTAAAACCCTAAATTCGGGTTTGTATATATAGGAAAATCGCTGTGACGGCGTCGCGTTTTAATCGTGACGCCGTCATGAAAGAGAATATTCTAGATAATGGGCTAGGTCGTGTGCTCTGACGTCGTCTTGGAAACTCGTTACACCGTCTTGATCATCGTTGTGACGGTGTCACGTTGTATTTGTGACGCCTTCTCCAACTACTGTACAGACATTCTTGAGCCATGCTGGTGTAGGTCTGTAGTTTTGTCTGTTTCTTCTCCAAATGAGCCCAAGTCACATGTATTTCCTCCAAATGCCTTTCAAATGCAAAATACCTGAAAATGAACGGTTAAGTACCTATTTTGGGCTTAAACACACGATTTAGGGGGTTAAACGGCCCTGAAAAAGTGTATAAAATGACACCTCATCATGCCACACAACACAATAACAATCACCTCCTAAATTCAGCCTTTAAAGGCTTGACCGGAGTGCGTTTCAGATTCATTAGCAATCAAAATATCGAACAACATCTGGTCATGTTTTTAGTACTTAAAGGAATATGTTGGACCGCTCTGAATGAATTGTCCCACTCCTAAATGAGAATTGACACCGGTCAATTCTAAGTATTTGTGTTTAAAAAGGACTTGTAAAATTGATTGTTAAAGATAAAACATTTAGGCACTATAAAAAAAGTGAATCTAATTTCTGTCGTATTGGTATGCAAATAACCCCTAAAATAAGGCTTATATCACTTTGTAGACTCATCAACCTTTGCAATCTGCTCATTGTTTAAAAGGGAGACATAAACTGCTATTCTTATCATTCACCACTGTTACGTAAATACCCTTATTTTTTATTGTTTGAAACAAAGTTCAATCTGATTCTTTATAAACCAATAGAGTATCCAAAATAAGTTTCAAAGCTTGTGTCCTATAGTATGGACCTTTCAACAAAGAATTCGTGAAACTCAAAGAGTTATACTGATGACCCCTATTTTGTTTGTTGTTGTTTGTTATTATTTATTATTATAAACTCAAGAATTTAACAAAAAATTAGTGGAAGCTCGAAATACTATCTGGCCCCCACACCATTATTATTTTATTATTATTATTATTTTTATTATATGTAGTTATTATTATTATTTTATTATTATTATTGTTTTGATGTTGTTGTTGTTCTTGGGTTACTCCAAAAAACAGTTGTTATTCCAGTTATGAATTTATGTTTTCGATTTTTAAAAGTTTTAGAAACAAAAGAACATTTTTGGGGTTACGTGAACTTATAGTACAGACTCCAAGACCCTATGTGATAATTCCCTACGACATACAATCAAAAAAGCATATTAACTCAAGTAACTCAGTTTGGGTCAACAGAGAACTTCTTATTGGTCGGTAAACATCATCTAAGCCTATTAAAAATCTCATAAGTTTCATTAAGTGACTATGTTTCCTATCCTAGTCACAAGTACAAGGTGACAACTTTGTAAGAATGTCAAACTCTTTCCACAAAGAGTTAAGTTTATAATGACACTTAAAAACATGCAGGCCATTTTGTTTGAAAAAATGAATTATCTGCATAAGACGAAACAATATAGACCCATCCAACTTATCATATGTTTCTTTTAATTCTTTTTAGACTTCTGTAGCATTTTCAGAATATACTTGACTTAGATATAAATCCTCATATATACTACTTAACAACGCTAGTCACATAAGCAAATTTAACACAAGAATCATCAACAATTTCATTTTATTTCTAGCTTGTAAAGCAATTTTCATAGCAGTAGCTCATACTTTGTAATTTTCAGAACCAGTAAGTTTGACATTGATCAAAGAACCACTACTATTATCATTAGTTTGCAAATGTAAAAGATTACCAACAAGAAACAACTAATCAATTCGTAGTTATGAGGATTCCTTACCACTCAAGTGGTAGGTCAATGAACATAATTTACTACTAACTCCCATCCTAAAATTATTGTCTATCTTCTTTTTTAATATGTTTAAAAATAATTGTCCACACCTAAAATAATAGTTTGATTATTGTCTTAAAATTTACCATATCCCCTTGTAATCAAAAATTAATATTCCACAAAGATAAAAAAAACATAATAAATTATCAAATGGGTAAAAACTGTCTTTTTATTTCGCAGAAACCAAAGCATTAAATACTGCATTTTTCTTAAACTGTATATTTTTTGTCTGTGAACAATAATTTTGGAACGGGGGGAGTAGTAAAGAAAGAAAGAAGCAATTAAACCACCTATACACCACAAACACAAGTAAACCACCCATCCAAAACCACAACAACTTCTCAATATTGACCTCAACCTATCCTCAAGAAATCTAAATTGAAATATAAACAAGAAAAAGTAAAGATAGAGCGTGAGAGATGTTACAGAGTACGCAATCTCCAAGAACACAACCTGCGAAAGAGTAAACACCAAAATTACTCTTGATTCACTTAGTCAAGAGTCAATTGTGAACCCAACGATCAAACAATCAACCAAGAATCAATCCAGAGATAAAACCCCTAAATCACAAAATTAGAGTTTTCAAGAAACAAACCCTAACTTTCAAGAATCACTAACTGACAAGCAGATTTACCTATAGAATCAAACCAATTAGGGTTTTCAAGACAAACCTAAATAAAAAAAACACATTTGAAAAAAAAAACAAAAAAATATTTTTTAAAACAATGTTTAAGAGAAAGAACCGCCAACAAGAACTCAAGATCTATCACAAAATCAGAAAAGCTCCAAAAAAATTTCAAACCCTAATCAAGAGCTCTAACCAAAAGCACTAATACCATGTAAAAAATAACAACCAAATTTCTAACTCAACCATCCACCCCTTTATTTTTATTAAAAGATAAAGTAGAATAGTACTTCTCAAATATGTGTTATCCGGTACAAATACACAAGAAAAGAGTAATCCTCAACACGGATGTTACTAAGAAAATATAAAACTCACACAATAAACATACTAATCACAATACAACGATTACAAGATGTAAACTAAAAATCAAGAGATCTTTTTACAAACTAGAGAGAATGAGAGAGTATATGAAAAGATTGAATGAACAACTATAACCCTAGAGTCGGGGTATGAGTATTTATAACCCAAAGTTCCACTTTGACCCATGTAATAACAAAACTTGCTAAACCAAACCAAACATTAGTAGGTTAGTGTAAACAAGAATCATAAGTTGACACAATTAGTCCCTATAGTATAAAGATGCACAATGAGTTTGTTTCTTTCAGCACAAGGAAGCTCGTCAACCGCTCTCGTATAATTGAATTACTTACCTTATAAACACGAGCAGACAATGGGTTCCCTGGGTGCACGGCAACCTAATGGGTTTATCCAACATGGAGGTAGATTTTTTTTCTAAAAACACTAATTTTATTGGAAATGAACGTGTTCCCAAACCTCCTGAAAAGGGAGGGCTTTACCTAGTTTGAGTCTGTGTGAACGGTGATTTAAAACTCTTGGATAGTCGGGCCAAAAGGTCGACAAACAATGGTTAAACAAAAAAAAAAAAAAAAAAAACGAGTGTCTCAAACAATTTGCGTTATAAATTCTAATTTTTCATTTATATAAAAAAGCACCTGATGAACTTTACTTCTAGGGTTTCACCACATCTCATAAACCATTAAAGATACTTATGAAAGACCCCTTCAAAAAAGTTTAATTTGTACTACCATCTATCTTGTTTTGTATTTTTCTATTTTTTATATAATTTGTTTATATTAATAAAACTATGAAACTGAAAATGCGAAATAAAAATTATAAAGTTTAACAAGTCAAAAGTATTAAATTGACAAAAAATACAGAATATAAACTGATAAAAAAATTGTGTTATACGATAAACAGAAAGACAAAATAAGGTTGAAAAGGGTGAAAAATACAAAACATGTGGGCAAAGGGAGGTCCCTCTAGTAGCACCCAAACCATTAATGTAGGCCATGGATACTCATTCTCTTCCACATAACCATATATGTCGTCCCTCACTCATACACATGCATAATAATTACTTGAGATACATAGATATTTGGTTGTTTAGTTAAGGACCGATCGATTGATGATATATGTCTAGCTAGGGAGGTACAAAACATGCATTAAGGACCAAACGTTATATCACTAATAGAACCATCGTCGTCAGTGTTCAACTGCTAATAATGCTATACATATATGGAGGCACCTACATAATGTAATTACATAACACGTATCAGCTTTCAAATACTAGGAGTAGTTTCGTGAATGGGAGTCCCCGATGTTTGATATGGACACCGACATTAAGCAATGCCTGAGACAAACAGGGAATGAAGCCACTCCCAAAATCACCGTCTTGGTAAATAAAGACCACCTCTTTCCAAGTAAAGGACTTGATGAGGGCTGCTATGGGTTGTGCTTGAGAGGATGAGTTTTGTGATACTCGAATGAAGTATGGATTTTCAATAGGGCGAGAAAAGCGGTAGCCATAGATAGTATGGAACAAGAGCCATGTGCCAATGTCCACTAACAAAATCTCCTGTGATGATCTCTGGGGTCCTATAATCACCAAATAGCTGCCAAAAACAAGCCAACCACTTTAATACCTAAACATCGTCCTCGTATATGTAACGTTTGTTGGTTATTTTAGTGTCATTAACGGCCATTTTAGGTAAATGATAGATTTACTAGAGACTAAAGAGATTTCATACTTAACTTGGATACGAGTTTAGGGAAGTTTGGAGTACACACCGTTTGAGTTATATGTATCGACCTAGACAAAATTCAAGACAATATAGCAGTACTAAGTTGTTATAAAGGGCAGTACTAAGTTGGTTGTTTTCCACTAGCAGTACTAAGTTGTTAGTACTGCTAGCACTAAGTAACTGTTGTTTATAATCAACAGTACTAAGTAGTTAGTACTGTAGCACAAATACTTATATTGGTTTTATTTCAAACTAGCATGTACTAAGTAAGTTAGTACTGCAAGCACTAAATATTATACGTGCTAGTCGTAATTAACAGTTAGATAACAGTTATGAAAGTTGAGGTTTAAACCAACTAAAACTGCATAACTGTCGTCTAGAAATTTGTTTAATAAACAGATTTTAGTCTCATTTTGATATAACGAAAAATACATACAATTCCTTCATTGTTCTTGATTTATGTTTCTTGTGCCTAGAACATAAATTGCTATACTCCTTATATTATCCCGATAGAGATTTCGTGCAACCCAGGCATTGATAAGGGTCGAATACATTATACAGGAAAGATGGATTGTTACAAACGATATAAAGCGAGTTATCCATGATAATTCACAAGACGCTCAACCACACCCAATCTATAAACAAAACGTATAAAGTATTTGTTGTGATCATGGCTGGAAATACGGTGAAGGAGATGACTACGAATTTTGGGAAACTAGATAAGTTTGAGGGGCATGACTTTAGGCGATGGCAGAAAAAGATGCATTTCTTGTTGACTACGTTGAAAGTGGTTTATGTGTTGACAACACCGATGCCGGAATTGTTAGAAGATGCAACAGTAGAAGCAATAAGGATAAGGGCAAATGGGTAGAATGATGACTACATTATGCAGGGTCATATATTGAATGTTAATGTCAGATTCTCTTTTGATGTATTTACAATGTAAATACTGCAAAGGATTTGGATATCCCTTGAATCCAGTACATGGTGCAGGAGGATTCTACAAGTAGAATTCCTTGTAATAATTTTAAATAATTACAAAATGTACGATACTAGACCTGTCCATGAACATACAATGAACTCTATAAGATCCTTGGACATATACACAACATGGATTAAAAATGGATGATCCATTTCTGTTTCAAATTATAATTGATAAGTTGCCACCTTCTGAAGGAATTTAACCATACCTTTGAAACTGTGAAAGATGATCTTGTCTTTGGTCCAACTTGGTAGTCACTTGCGCATAGAGGAGTCTCTAAGGGCGCATGACAGTGACAAGGGCAAGGGTAAGGAAGTTGGTGGTCCCTCTGTTAACATGACAGAAGAGGGTAAGAATAAACACAACAAACAAAACAAAGGTAAAAAGCGATCCAATGAGAACAACAGTGGTTCTAGTTCCAACAAGAAACCAAAGTTGGAATGTTGGAAGTGTGGCAAGACTGGTCACTTCAAAAGGGATTGCCGTAGTGGTAAAAAGAATAACGCAAATGCTGGTGGTTCGGGAAAAGGGTCTAAGGACCAATCCCAAGACCAAGGTCAGAATTTAGTGAATATTTGGAACAGTTTGTCAAATATTCTGTTTCACTAATTTCTGAAGCATTTTATGTGCAGGTTGATGCAATTGCGTGGTGGATAGATTCTGGTGCTACAACTCATGTATGTAAAGATCGTTGTTGGTTTAAGACTTTCGAACCAGTGGAAGACGGATCTGTACTTTACATGGGTGATGAACACTTTGCTCCTATACATGGAAAAGGAAGCGTAGCATTAGAATTATTAGTTCTGGAAAACATTGTAACTTTGTTTAAAGGTGTTGTATGTACCAAACCCCCCTTCGTAAGAACATAGTGTCTGGTCCTGTGTTGAATAAGTTGTGGATACAAACCAGTTTTATGAATCCGATAAGTATATCTTATCGAAGTGTGGTGTATTTGTAGGATTTTGGTTTAATATAAGACAATGGTATGTTTATGTTGAACTTGAATAAAGTTCCTGATGATTCAGATTCTGTTTATATGTCTTCCTCTACTGTTGTTAATTCCACTTTATGGCATGCTCGTTTAGGACATGTGCACTATAAAAGAATGCTTGAAATGTCTAAAGATGATTTAATTCCTGCTATTGATGAAAATCTGAAAAATGTACTACTTGTATGTTAACGAAAATCACTAGGCAACCATTTAAAAGTATAACAAGGAAATCTGTCATACTTGAATTGATACATAGTGATTTGTGTGATTTTCATGCTACACCATCTTTGGGCAAAAAAAAAAATGACATAACTTATATAGATTAAGCCTCAATGTTTTGCTATGTTTACCTGCTACATGCTAAGGAAGAGCCCTTGATAAATTTAGAAATTAAAAACAGAAGTTGAATTGAACAAAATGACTTAGTTAAAATCTTACTCACAGATAGAGGTGGTGAATATTATGATCCTATATTTTTCCAATCTGTAGGAATCATTCATGAAACTACAGCTCCTTACACACCACAACAAAATGGTGTTGCTGAAAGGAAAAATAGAAGCTCTAAGGAAATTGGTTTAATTCCAGTTTCTTACTCAGGTCCGAGTGAGGGTTCTGGGGAGATGCCATGTTAACGACTTGTTATTTGTTAAATAGAGTTCCTAATAAAAGGAACAAGACTACCCCATATGAACTTTGGTATAAGAAAACGACCCAACTAGGTCCCCATATTTGCGAGTTTGGGGTTGTAGGGCCGTAGTAAGGCTTACGGACCCTGAAACGGAACACTTTGGGTGATAAAGGGATTGATGCATCTTTGTTGATATGCAAAGAGCATCCAGAGCATATAGGTTTTATGTTATTAAACCTAATGACTCTGTTTCTATTAACTCAATTATAAAATCAAGAGATGCAATATTTGATGAGAACTGTTTCTCTTCAATACCTAGACCAAAGGACATTATACCAGATTTGGAAGAATCTCAAAGGGATGATCAATCTGATGATGACCCAAGAGAAACACCCGAGCCTCGAAGAGGTAAAAGAGCGTAAGGAAAGCAAAATCATATGGTTCTGATTTTCACTATATATAGTTTTGAGGGATCGAGATATCAAGTTGGATCACAATACCATATTTGCAATAGTATGTGAGGAAGATCCTAGAACCTATAATGAAGCTATGCAATCTCGGGATGCTGCTTTCTGGAAAGAAGCAATTGATGATGAGATTGGTTCTATTATGGAAAATAATAGATAAAAAAGGCATGGGTTCTATCTGATTTACCCCCAGGTTGCAAACCTCTAGGTTGGCAAAATGGATCTTCAAAAGAAAGATGAAAAGTTTGATGGAACAATAAGCAAATTCAAGCTCGATTGGTAATCCCAAGCTTAGACCAAAAGGTAGGGATCGATTACGTTTGATTACTTATGCACCAGTTGCTGAGCTCGTGATCACTACTATTAGATTGTTGTTAGCTTTAAAAGCTATTCACAATCTAGTGATCCATCAAATGGATGTCAAAACAGCATTTTTAAATGGTGATTTGGATGAAGAAGTGTATATGAAGCAACCGGAAGGATTTGTTATGCCTGGTAATGAGCATAAGGTGTGTAAGCTAGTTAAGTCATTGTATGGGCTGAAACAAGCACCTAAGCAGTGGCATCAAAAGTTTGATGAGGTTGTGTTGTCAAGTGGTTTTCATTTAAACCAATCTGACAAGTGTGTATATAGCAAATTTGATAATTCCGGTAAAGGAGTCATAATTTGTCTATATGTTGATGACATGTTGATTTTCGAACTGTGCGCCAAAATCAAAGTTTGATAAAACTAAGAAGTTTTTGTCGTCAAGATTCTCAATGAAAGATATGGGAGAAGCGGACATTATTCTTGGTATAAAGATTAAACGTGAGAATAAGGGGATTGTCATTACACAATCTCACTACATTGAGAAAATACTCAAGAAGTTTAATCGTGAAGATTGTTCTTCGGTGAGTACTCCCATGGATCCGGTAGAAAAGCTTAAGCCTAATACAGGGAAACCTGTAGATCCAGCTTGAATACTCAAGACTATTGTTTTTGATGTATGCTAAATGACAATACTAGACCCTGATAAATTGGCTTATTTTGTTGGTCAAATTGATTAGGTTTACTAGTAACCCAAGTAGACAGCATTGGAAAGCAATAACGAGGGTGTTTAAGTACTTAAGAGGTACTAAGGATTATGGTTTATCATATGTTGGATATCCTTCGGTGTTAGAAGGCTATTCGGATGCTAGCTGGATAAATCATATTGAAGATTCATCTTCTACAAGTAGATGGGTGTTCTTGCTTGGAGTAAGGTGCCATATCATGGGCCTTCTAAGAGCAAACAGCATCACATAGTTCTACTATAAGTGAATCTGAGTTTGTAGCATTGGTTGCTGCGTAAGGAAGCAGAGTGGCTAAGAAACTTATTCATGAGATTCCCAATTTGGTCCGAGAACCAATAGCACCAATATCTAACCGATGTGATAGTGCTCACCCACGATGGCTTAGGCATATAGTCAATATACAATGGGAAGTTCTAGACACTTAGTGATAGACATAGTATGGTAAGAGAACTAATCAGAGAATGGTTTATTTCTATTGAGTTGTTCAGAACACAACATAATTTAGCTGACCACTTGACGAAGGGTCTAGCTAGGGACTTGGTAAATAAGTCAGTAAAAGGGATGGGATTAAAGTCCAAATAAGAATCTACTATCTATTGATACCCAAATCCTTCAAAACAACGTTAGAATCTGAATTCCATGTGAAAGGCTCATTAGCTAGAAGATTGGAACCAAGTTTCATCTTCCCGAGGTATTGTTTCAACTTGCAAGTGATGGTTTAGGTTGAAGTTATCTTCTTAATGTTCTTCTTTTTGAAAAATTGCATTGCAGTGGCATAGATCTAAAGGACTACTATGTGAACATGAAGTTAGACCGCTTCCAAGAAGCTTGGACTAAGCTTACTACTCTGTTCATCAATTGATTGGGACACATGGCTTGTAAAGTGCAAGTTAAATGAACATTTGAAGTGTTGTAGTAACGAATGTTGTATGTATCTTCAGGTATTCAACTGATTGACGGGGTTTCAATCGTTACGACACCCCGATTTTCGAATATTTGGAATGTGTAAATACAAGATAAAATACAATCGCAGACAATTTCAATTTATATGCATTTGTTTGTTTTTGTTATGTGTTTTTTTACATTATTGCATATATCTTATCTTATAATAGTTTTTAGTAAAGTCATGGATTAACACTAAAAATGGGGGGGATTTTTTGGTGATTTTAATGTCATTAACTGGCCATTTAGTGTAATGATGATTTACTAGAGACTAATGAGATGTTCATACATAACTTGGATACGATTAAGGAAGTGAGGAGTACACACACGTAGAGTTAATAATGTATCCGACCTAACAAAATTCAGAGAGTCAATATAGCAGAACTAGTTGAGTTAAAAAGTGGCAGTACTAAGTTGGATGTTTTCCACAACGAACAAGTGTTAGTACTGTCTACACTAAGTACTGTATGTTATATCAAGCAGTACTAAGTAGTTAGTAACAAAGTAGCACTAAACAAGTATTGGTTGTTTCAACTAGCAGTACTAAGTAGTTAGTACTGCTAGCACTAGATAGTTAATACTGCTCAGTCCGTATACTGTTTGATAACAGTTTATGAAAGTTTGTTTATACCAACTTTAACGTCTTAAACTGTCGTCTAAGAAAATTGTTTTATAAAACAGATTCATTATTCTCATTTTGATATAACGAAAACATACATACAATTCTTCATTGTCATGATTTGATGTTTCTTGTGCCTAGAACTTAAAAAATTGGGGCTATACTCCTTGTATTATTCCGATAGAGATTTCGTGCAACCCAGGCATTGATAAGGGTCGAAATACTTTATACGGAAAGTGGAAATGATTCCAATTTATAACGAGTTATCCAGGATAATCGCACTCACACTCCCCTTCCAATCTATAACACGTTACAAAACGGACTTGCGTTCATGTCACATCTTATTCGTTTTAACAAATTTAGCAACTCTAGATATTATTACAGTATTTGTTTAGACTTTCAAGAATCCAATAGTTTAGAGGATTAACTTCTGAAGCTTTTCTTGTTCAATTACTATGAAAACGTGAAAAAAATAATAAAAACAAACACTAAAGTGGATGAGCTAATTAAGATGAAGAGTTTTGCTTGTTAATAATAATATGTGCAAAAGGTAGAAGAGATAAACGGGTGACAGACCAGCAGAAGCAGCTTGAACTCTGTCATATTTGGAATCACGAAAGTGAGGGATGAGCCTGGTTGTGTACTTGTTGTGACTTTGATAGAAATCAGGAGCATTAGTATCAGAAAAAGGAGGCATGAAGACGTGGCTATTTTTAAGTTGATTCCATATCGAGAATCACACCAGCTATGTTTATGTTCTTCATAGTTCCATTGGCTGTGGCTATTTTTAAGTTGATGAAGAAAAGGAGCATGAGATGATTGTGTTGCATATTTGGCAAAGATTTTCGGTCTGTTCTATGTTTTTGGTTGTGCAGGAGTATGACTAAAAATTTTGACAACTTAATAATAGGGAAAAGTGAAAATTTCGTCCTTAATGTTTCCGAAAATTTTAATAATACAAGTCTTAAGTCTTTGGCCATACTAAGGAATATTTGAATAGTTATAGAGGAGTGAGTTATGATTGAATACCAAAAAAAGGTTGGATACTAGGGGACTCATCCACACCATCCATCTAAAAAAAAAAATCAATGGTTGTGATTAAAAGCATTTAATTATTTCACCAATTTTTTAAAATTTAAATATCTCCTAAACCGTTAATCGTTAAGTAAAAAAAAATATACCATCACGACGAACATTTAATTATCTTTCAATAGATATCCACTTTGATATACTTTCGACAAAAAAAAAATTTACGTTTTTTTCACATCTTTTTCATCTTTTTTCCCACTTTTTTTCAAATTTTTTCAGATTTTTCACGTTTTTTTTACTTTTTTCACCTTTTTTTTTTCGTTTTTCACGTTTTTTCGAGAATTTTTTTTTTTTCGTTATTTTTTTTCCTTTTTCCACGTTGTTTTTCTTTCCCAACGTTTTTTTTTTCCTTGTGAAATTTGCTTATAACACTAATATCATAAAGATTTAAACACTAAAATTAAATATCATATATGACATAACACTAAATCATATATGACATACAACACAATCAATATATATTTAACACTAACATCATATATGATTTAACAGTAAATCTAAATATCATATATGATTCTCATGCAAGTTTCAATGAGAAAAAGTCGAAAAAAATGTGAAAAAAACGGAAATTTTTTTTTGTCGAAAAGTATATCAAAGTGAGAAAACGTGAAAAAAAGTGAAAAAACCGTGAAAAAATGTGAAAAAATGTGAAAAAAGTGAAAAAAACTTGAAATTTTTTTTTTCGAATGATATCAAAGTGGATACTATAGAAGATCAATTAAATCCTCATCGTGATGGTATATTTTTTTTTCGCATTGACGATTAACGTTGGTTTGTTTTGGTTGAAGATATTAAGATTTGAAAAAAAAGGTTTGAAAATAATTTTTGGTTTAATTCATATCCAATAGATTAAGATAAGTATCAGAAGGGTGGAGATGGTCCCTGGTATCGTCACAAAAACTTAGTATCCAAATGAACTAATCATAGTTATATATGATTGAGAAATGCTAGATTGTTGCATGGAAAATACAGAATGTTGACTTGGCTAACGTTTAAGTTCTTCTTGACTAACAAATAGATGACCGCTTAATCTTTCTCTGTAAGACATCCAACCAACCAAACACCCTTCCGGTTCCGTAAGAATGATGAACATTTGTTTATGTTTATACACTACTATGTGTCGTTAGCTCTCTTAGTACGTAGTAATCTGGTTTGAGCCTTCCGAATGGTCAAACTTTGTTGTCCCTCTTACGACACGCTAGGTGAGTTCTTCTTCACCATCCCTTATTTGTCATCTTGGAAAGCTTTCTCATGTTGATCCTTGTTTGTGGGTTGGTGTTGTCTGTGACCCTGCCAACCTCCAAGTAGTCACCCTCGACTTGTCAGATTCTCAAATATCAGGAGAAGTAGGACCAGAGATATCACACTTGACGCAACTCAAATCATTGAATTTAAGTTTCAACGATTTCTCTGGTCCAATTCCCTCGCAGATAGGCAACTGCACTCGTCTTCAATACTTGGACCTATCTGTCAACTCCCTTTCTGGTAACATTCCAAACACCCTTGGTAACTTGCTCACTTTGAAACATTTGAATCTTGGTACTAATTCACTTAACGGTTCCATTCCCGAATACATCTTTCACATTCCCACTTTAGAGATTCTTGCACTCAGCCTTAACCGCCTCACTGGTTTCATTCCATCTAACTTGGGAATGCAACCATGCTCCAAAAACTGTTTATTGACAACAATCAGTTTACTGGATCGTTGCCTTTTAGCATAAACAATCTTGAAAACCTTACTTATTTATATGCATAATAGTGTTGGTTTAGAGGGTCAAATTCCTTTGGGCTATGGCGGATGTAAGAAATTGAATTATTTAGATCTTTCTTTTACCGGTTTTGTCAGTCTTCCACCTCAGTTGGGAAACTGTACCAACCTTGAGCAATTTGCAGTTGTGGGAAGCGGTTAACTGGTACCATACCCTCTTCTTTTGGTCAGCTCACTAAGATGAGTCTCCATTACCTTCCTGAAAACTTCTTGTCAGGATCGATACCGCCTGAGGTAGGAAATTGCACGCTATAGGGTAGTATTTCAACTGAGCTCGGTATGCTCAACTTGACAAACCTTTCTCTGTTTGCCAACCGTTTGACAGGTGAGGTTCCAATGAGTATTTTGAAAATCAAATCACTAAAGATACTACCTAGGGTCTCCCCCTTTAGAGTGATTCTATGTTTGGTTTCTACGAAAATTTTAAAGTTTCAAAACATCCTCTTCTTATTTATTAAATGTGTTAATATAAAAAATTCAAGTACAGACTTTAGGGCTTTCAAACAACATAATTCATGCGCGCGCGAGAGCGAGTCCCATGAGAACAATTAATTTAGTCATTGCAATAATCCTTTTCTCCAGACTGACGCGAGGACTTAAAACTCGATATTGTTAGATTACACATACACACACATGAAAACCTTAGAGAAAAACAGAACTACACCAAATACGAGAAAGAAGTAATTAAGATAAAATATATTTTCTTGTTATAAGAAGAACATTATTTATTCCTGAATCAACTTTGTTTATTAAGAACTTAAGGCTAAGACTTCTAGCGCGGAATGTACTATAGACTGCTCATTAGCGTGTCATGGAAAACCGCTCTAATAGAAACAACCGGAGTGCGAGTGTGCGCAGTCCGCAATGCTCTTGCATGGTATGTCCAACGTACGTTTGTATCACTTAAAAAATCGGGGGAGGGAAGTGTGATTTTAACTCTACTCTTCTTGTATATTTCCTGACACAATGTGTCCTTATAATGCTTAGTTGATGCAGATGCGAATGCGAGGCGTTAGCAACAGCAGAGCGATTCACACACACACTTGAATATGGTACTTGGAAGAGTCCGACAAAGTTTTGCAACACGCTATATATAAATGAGACCATCACATTAGGAGCACCTAGACCAAAAGAAGAGGGTATTGGTACCAGGGGGGGGGGAGGGGAGACCCTTCCCACAACTTGCAAATTGCTCAAGGTTGTACAGTTCCCCAACCGAGGTGGAAACTGAACAAACCGGTTAAAAGAATACTAAATACATTCCTAATTGTGGGGTAGGTCTCACATAGCCCAAAGAAATTTGACCCTCTATGCGCAACACTAAAAGAATGCTAAATAAGAAGGTTTCTCAAGATTGTTTTATGCTAAGCGCGGCAACGCGAGCCATAAACTTAATTGTTGTATCTCAATAAAAACAGTTTTTGGAGGCAATGGTTTGCAATTCCACGTTAATGGAATAAACCAGTGAGGCGGTTAAGGCTGAGTGCAAGAATCTCTAAGTTGTGCGCGAGTGGAGAAAGATGTATTCGTGCGAGTGAACCGTTAAGTGAATTATAACCAAGATCAAATTGTTTCAAAGTGAGCAAGATACCAAGAGGTGTTTGGAATGTTTACCAGGGAGCGAGTGTTGCGTGAGGGTGGCGGGCAGTGATAGTCCCACGTAATGAAGACGATGCATATTCCTATCGCGAGTGTGCGTAGGGACCAGAGAAATCGATGTAAACTTAAAATTCATGATATGATTGCTTCAATTGTGATAACACTGTGTCCAACTTCTCCTGATATTTGAGAATCTGACAAGTCGAGGGTGACTACTTGGAGGTTGGCAGGGTCACAGACAACACCAACCCACAAACAAGGATCAACATGAGAAGCATTCCAAGAATAGGGTGCCGGGGCAAAGATGAGTGCGCGGAAGAACCACCCCGCCTGTCGAGTAGTGACAACAAAGTTTGACATCGCGTCTCAAACCAGACACTACGACAATAGAAGCATACACGACACAATAGTATAGTAAACTGAAACAAATGTTTCATGCAATCTACTGAAACCGGAAGGGTGGTTTGTTGGTTGTGCGAGTCCTTTACGCGAGAAAGATCTCTAGCGGTCATCTTATTTGTTAGTCAAGAAGATCTTCAAACTTAGCCAAGTCACACAAATCTGTTACACATCCCCTCAAACAATCTAGCATTTCTCAATCATATAAACTAATGATTATGTTCATTTGGATACAAATGTTTTTTGTGATACCAAGGGACCAATACACCACCCTTCATCTTCATCTTAATCTAAATGGATAAGATTAAACCAAAAAATTCATTTTCAACCTTTTTTTTCAAATCTTAATACACATGCTCAAACCCGTAATCGTCAAGCGAAAAAAAATATACCATCACGAGAGATATAATTATCTTTCTATAAGCATATGCTCACTTTGATATACTTCGCGCGCGAAAAACAATATTTCAAGTTTCTCTCTCACACACATCTTCACATTTCTTTTTTCACATTTTTTCACGGTTTTTTCACGACTTTTTATTGTTTTCCCATCGTTTTCTCACTTTGATATACTTCGACAAAAAAAATTTCCGTTTTTTTTCACATATTTTTCGACTTTTTCTCATTGAAACTTGCATGATAATCATATAATGATATTTAGATTTACTGTTACATCAGATATGATGATAGTTGTTAAATTCATATTGAATTGTGTTATTCATATATGATATTAGGAGTTAAGGCCAAATATGATATTTAATTTTAGTGTTAAATCAATATGATCTTATTGTTATAGCAAATTTCAACAACTTAAAAAAAACGTGAAAACAACGTGAAAACGGAAAAAACAAAAAAAAAAAAATTCCTCGAAAAAACTGAAAAATGAAAAAAAAAATGGTGAAAAAAGTATAAAAAACGTGAAAAATCTGAAAAAATTTTGAACAAAAAGGAAAAAAGATTAAAAAGTGTGAAAAAAACGTAAATTTTTTTTTTGTCGAAAGTATAATCAAGAGTGAGTATTCTTATTGAAAGATAATTAAATGTTCGTCTGTGATGGTAAAAAATAAATTTTTTTTTTACTTAACGATTAACTGTTGAGGAGATATTTTAAAATTTTAAAAAATTGGTGAAATAATTAAATGCTTTTAATCACAACCATTGATTTTTTTTTAGATGGATGGTGTGGATGAGTCCCCTAGTATCCAACCTTTTTTTGGTATTCAATATAACTCTCCTCAATAACTATTCAATATTCATAGTCTGCCAAAGACTTAAGACTTGTATTATTAAATTTTTCGGAAACATTAAGGACGAAATTTTCACTTTTCCCTATTATTAAGTTGTCAAAAATTTTAGTCATACTCCTGCACAACCAAAACATAGAACAGACCGAAAAATCTTTGCCAAATTGCAAGCACAATCATCACAATGCTCCTATTTTCTTCATTAACTTAAAAAAAGCCACAAGTGCCAATGGAACAATGAAGAACAAAAGCATAAGCTGGTGTGATTCTCGATAAGAGATCAACTTAAAAATAGCCACGACTCATGCCTCCTTTTCCTGCATACAACAGCTCTCCAGATTCAATCAAAGTCCACAACAAGTACAACAACCAGGCTCATCCTCCCTTTGTGATTCGAAATATGCACAAGGTTTCAAGCTGCTTCTGCTGGTCTGTCACCCGTTTATCTCTTCTACCTTTTGTACATATTATTATTAACAAGCAAAACTCTTCATCTTAATTAGCTCATCCACTTTAGTTTCATATTTTATTATTTTTCACGTTTTCATAGTAATTGAACAAGAAAAGCTTCAGAAGTTAATCCTCTAAACTATTGGATTCTTGAAAGTCTAAACAAATACTGTATATTATCTAGAGTTCTTAAATTGCTAAAACGAATAAGATTGACATGAACTCAAGTGTTTGAACGTGTTAAAGATTGAGTGTGTGTGAGTGCGATTATCCTGGATAACTCGCTTATATCGTGTAACAATCCACTTTCCGTATAAAGTATTTCGACCCTTATCAATGCCTGGGTTGCACGAAATCTCTATCGGGATAATATAAGGAGTATAGCAATTTATGTTCTAGGCACAAGAAACATAAATCAAGGAACCAAATGCAGGAATTGTAGTGTTGTATATTTTCGTTTATCAAAACGAGACTAATGAGATCTGTTTATAAAACAAAGTCTAGACGACGTAAGCAGTTAAAGTTGTTTAAAACCAACTTTACAATAACTGTTATCAAACAGTTATACGACTAGCAGTATTAACTATTTAGTGCTAGCAGTACTAACTACTTAGTACTGCTAGTTGAAAACAACCAGTACTAAGTATTAGTGCTAACAGTACTAACTACTTAGTACTGCTAGATATAACAACCAGTACTTAGTGCTAGCAGTACTAACAACTTAGTACTGCTAGTGGAAAACAACCAACTTAGTACTGCCCTTTATAACTCAACTTAGTACTGCTATATTGATCTCTGAATTTTGTCTAGGTCGATAACATATTAACTCAACGAGTGTGTACTCCACACTTCCCTAACTCGTATCCAGTTAATTATGAAATCTCATTAGTCTCTAGTAAATCATCATTACCTAAATGGCCGTTAATGACACTAAAATCACCAACAAATCCCCCCCATTTTAGTGTAATCCTTGATTTACTAAAACACATATAAAGATATATGCAATAATGCTAACAAACATAACAAAACAAACAAATGCATAAATGAAAATGTCTTGCGATTGAATTTTTCATTATAGTATAATACACATTCCAAATAGTCGAAAAGTCTGGTTCTAACGATTGAACCCTCAATCCAGTTTTAATACCTGAAGATACCAACACATTCGTTCTACAACACTCAAAGTTCATTTAACTTGACACTTAATAACAAGCCATGTGTCCCAATCCATTGATGAACATATAGAAAGCTAAGTCCAAGCTTCTTGAAGCGGCTAAACTTCATGTTCACATAGGTAGTCCCTTTAGATCTTGCACCTGCAATGCAATTTTTCAAAAGAACCATTAAGAAGATAAACTTCAACCTAACCATCACTTGCAGGTCTGAACACATACCTCGGGAAGATGAAACTTGTGTTCCAATCTCTAGCTATGAGCTTTCCACATTGAATTCAGCTTCTAACGTTGTATTAGAAGGGAATTGGGTAAATCTCTTCTATATTTTAATATTATATTTTATTTTTTTTTTTTGTTTATATTTTTAATAGGATTTTTTTTTTTTTGTTTTTTTTTAAAGGTAGATTTATTTGGACTTTAATCCCATCCCTTTTACTGACTTATTTACCAAGTCCCTAGCTAGACCCTTCGTCAAGTGATCAGCTAAATTATGTTGTGTTCGAACAAACTCAATAGAAATCACACCATTCCTGATTAGTTCCCTTACCATACTATGTCTAACACCTAAGTGTCTAGACTTCCCATTGTATATCTGACTATATGCCCTAGCCATCGTGGGAGCACTATCACATCGGATAGATATTGGTGCTATCGGTTTCGGCCAAATTGGAATCTCATGAATCAAGTTTCTTAGCCACTCTGCTTCCTTACCGGCAGCAGCCAATGCTACAAACTCAGATTCCATAGTAGAACTAGTGATGCATGTTTGCTTCTTAGAAGCCCATGAAATGGCACCTCCCCCAAGCAAGAACACCCATCCACTTGTAGAAGATGAATCTTCAACATGATTTATCCAGCTAGCATCCGAATAGCCTTCTAACACTGAAGGATATCCAACATATGATAAACCATAATCCTTAGTACCTCTTAAGTACTTAAACACCCTCGTTATTGCTTTCCAATGCTGTCTACTTGGGTTACTAGTAAACCTACTCAATCTACCAACAACATAAGCAATATCAGGTCTAGTACTTGTCATAGCATACATCAAACAACCAATAGCTCTTGAGTATTCAAGCTGATCTACAGGTTTCCCTGTATTAGGCTTAAGCTTTTCTACCGGATCCATGGGAGTACTCACCGGAGAACAATCTTCACGATTAAACTTCTTGAGTATTTTCTCAATGTAGTGAGATTGTGTAATGACAATCCCCTTATTCTCACGTTTAATCTTTATACCAAGAATAATGTCCGCTTCTCCCATATCTTTCATTGAGAATCTTGACGACAAAAACTTCTTAGTTTTATCAACTTGATTTTGGTCAGTTCCGAAAATCAACATGTCATCAACATATAGACAAATTATGACTCCTTTACCGGATTTATCAAATTTGCTATATACACACTTGTCAGATTGGTTTAAATGAAAACCACTTGACAACACAACCTCATCAAACTTTTGATGCCACTGCTTAGGTGCTTGTTTCAGCCCATACAATGACTTAACTAGCTTACACACCTTATGCTTATTACCAGGCATAACAAATCCTTCCGTTCTTTCATGATACACATCTCATCCAAATCACCATTTAAAAATGCTGTTTTGACATCCATTTGATGGATCACTAGATTGTGAATAGCTGCTAAAGCTAACAACAATCTAATAGTAGTGATACGAGCAACTGGTGCATAAGTATCGAAGTAATCGATCCCTTCCTTTTGTCTAAAGCCTTGGATTACCAATCGAGCCTTGAATTTGTCAATTGTTCCATCAACTTTCATCTTTCTTTTGAAGATCCATTTGCAACCTAAAGGTTTGCAACCAGGGGGTAAATCAGATAGAACCCATGTATTATTTTCCATAATAGAACCAATCTCATCATCAATTGCTTCTTTCCAGAAAGCAGCATCACGAGATTGCACAGCTTCATTATAGGTTCTAGGATCTTCCTCAATACTATAGCAATATGAGTATTGTGATCCAACTTGATCTCTCGATCCCTCAACTAAATATAGCTGAAAATCAGAACCATATGATTTAGCTTTCTTAGCTCTTTTACCTCTTCGAGGCTCGGGAGTCTCACTTGGGACATCATCAGAATGATCATCCCTTTGAGATTCTTCCAAATTTGGTATAATGTCCTTTGGTCTAGGTATTGAAGAGAAACGGTTCTCATCAAATATTGCATCTCTTGATTCTATAATTGAGTTTATAGAAACAGAGTCATTAGGTTCAATAACATAAAACCTATATGCCTTGGAATGCTCAGCATATCCAACAAAGATGCAATCAATCCCTTTTTCACCCAAAGTTTTCCGTTTCGGGTCCGTAAGCCTTACTACGGCCCTACAACCCCCAAAAACTCAAATAAGACAAGTAGGGATCGTTTCTTATACCAAAGTTCATACGGGGTAGTCTTGTTCCTTTTATTAGGAACCCTATTTAACAAATAGCAAGCCGTTAACATGGCTTCTCCCCAGAACCCCTCACTCAAACCTGAGTAAGATAACATGGAATTAACCATTTCCTTAAGAGCTCTATTTTTCCTTTCAGCAACACCATTTTGTTGTGGTGTGTAAGGAGCTGTAGTTTCATGAATAATGCCTACAGATTGGAAAAAATATAGGATCATAATAATCACCACTCTACTGTGCGTAAGATTTTAACTAAGACCATTTCGTTGCAATTTCAACTTCTGATTTATAAATTCTAATTTATCAAGTGGCTTCATCCTTATCAAGTAGCAGGTAAACATAGCCAAACTACGAGGCATCATCTATAAAATTTGACATACTTTTTTTGCCCAAAGATGGTGTAGCATAAAATCACACAAATCACTATGTATCAATTCAAGTAAGACAGATTTCCTTGTTAATACTTTTTAAATGGTTGCCTATTGGGTGGGGGGTGGGATATTCGTTAACATACAAGTAGTACATATTTTCAGATTTTCATCAATACATAATTAAATCATCTTAGACATTTCAAGCATTCTTTTATAGTGCACATGTCCTAAACGAGCATGCATAATGAGGAATTAACAACCAGTAAGAAGAAGACATATAAACAGAAACTGAATCATCAGGAACTTTATTCAAGTTCAACATAAACATACCATTGTTATAATAACCAAATCCTACAAATACACCACACTTCGATAAGATATACTTATCGGATTCATAAACTTGTTTGTATCCACACTTATTCAACACAGGACCAGACACTAAGTTCTTACGAAGTTTAGGTACATACAACACATTAAACAAAGTAACAATTTTTCCAGAACTAAATTCTAATGCTACGCTTCCTTTTCCATGTATAGGAGCAAAAGTGTATCATTCACCCATGTAAATACAGATCCTGACTTCCACTGGTTCGAAAGTCTTAAACCAACACGATCTTACAAATACAATGATTTGTGTACACCAAATCTATCCCACCACGCAATTGCATCAACCTGCACATAAAATGCTTCAGAAATTAGTGAAACAGAATATTTGACAAAACTGTTCCAAATATTCACTAAATTCTGACCTTGGTCTTGGGATTGGTCCTTAGACCCTTTTCCCGAACCACCAGCATTTGCGTTATTCTTTTTACCACTACGGCAATCCCTTTTGAAGTGACCAGTCTTGCCACACTTCCAACATTCCAACTTTGGTTTCTTGTTGGGAACTAGAACCACTCTTGTTCTCATTGGATCGCTTTTTGACCGTTTGTTTGGTTTGTTGTATTTATTCATTACCCTCTTCTGTCATGTTAACAAAGTACCACCACATTCCTTACCCTTGCCCTTGTCACTGTCATGCGCCCTTAGAGATTCCTCTATGCGCAAGTGACTACCAAGTTGGACCAAAGACAAATCATCTTTACCATGTTTCAAAGTATGTTTAAAATCCTTCCAGGAAGGAGGCAACTTATCAATTATACTTGAAACAGAAATGGACTCATCCATTTTTAATCCATGTTGTGTATATTGTCCAAGGATCCTAAGGAGTTCATTATACTGTTCCATGACCGTCAGAATCGACCAATTAGTAAATTATTTAAGAATTAACGTACAAGGAATTTCTTACTAGAAGAATCCTCTGCCATGTACTTGGATTCAAGTGAATCCCACAACTCCTTAGCAGATTCTACATTCGTATATACATCAAAAAGAGAATCTGACATACCATTCAATATATGACCCCTGCATATGTAGTCATCATTCTCCCATTTTGCCCTTATCCTTATTGCTTCTACTGTTGCATCTTCCAACAATTCCGGCATCGGTGTTGTCAACACATAAACCACTTTCAACGTAGTCAACAAGAAATGCATCTTTTTCTGCCATCGCCTAAAGTCATGCCCCTCAAACTTATCTAGTTTCCCAAAATTCGTAGTCATCTCCTTCACCGTATTTCCAGCCATGATCACAACAAATACTTTATACGTTTGTTATATATTGGGGGTGTGTGTGAGTGTGATGATCCTGGATAACTCGCTTATATCGTGTAACAATCCACTTTCCGTATAAAGTATTTCGACCCTTATCAATGCCTGGGTTGCACGAAATCTCTATCGGGATAATATAAGGAGTATAGCAATTTATGTTCTAGGCACAAGAAACATAAATCAAGAACAATGAAGGAATTGTATGTATTTTTCGTTATCTAAAATGAGACTAATGAATCTGTTTATAAAACAAATTCTAGACGACAGTTAAGCAGTTAAAGTTGGTTAAAACCAACTTTCATAACTGTTATCAAACAGTTATACGACTAGCAGTATTAACTATTTAGTGCTAGCAGTACTAACTACTTAGTACTGCTAGTTGAAAACAACCAGTACTAAGTATTAGTGCTAACAGTACTAACTACTTAGTACTGCTAGATATAACAACCAGTACTGTGCTAGCAGTACTAACAACTTAGTACTGCTAGTGGAAAACAACCAACTTAGTACTGCCCTTTATAACTCAACTTAGTACTGCTATATTGATCTCACTGAATTTTGTCTAGGTCGATAACATATTAACTCAACGAGTGTGTACTCCACACTTCCCTAACTCGTATCCAAGTTAAGTATGAAATCTCATTAGTCTCTAGTAAATCATCATTACCTAAATGGCCGTTAATGACACTAAAATCACCAACAAAAACGTACATATACAAAGGACGATGTTTAGGTATTAAAAGTGGTTGGCTTGTTTTGGCAGCTATTTGGTGATTATAGGACCCCAGAGATCATCACAAGGAGATTTTGTAGTCGACATTGGCAACAAGGCTCATGTTCCCATACTATCTATGGCTACCGCCCCTTTTCTCGCCCTATTGAAAACTCCTTCCATACTTCATTCTAGTATCACAAAACTCATCCTCCCCCCTCAACACAACCATAGCAGCCCACATCAAGTCCTTTACTTGGAAAGAGGTGGTCTTTATTTACCAAGACGGTGATTTTGGGAGTGGCTTCATTCCCTGTTTGTCTCAGGCATTGCTTAATGTCGGTGTCCATATCAAACATCGGGGACTCCCATTCACGAAACTACTCCTAGTATTTGAAAGCTGATACGTGTAATTACTAATATGTAGGATGCTCCATATATGTATAGCATATTAGCATTGAACACTGACGACGATGTCTAATACGTGATCATAACTTTGGCCTAATGCAATGTTTTGTACCTCCTATGCTAGACATATATCATCAATCGTCGGGTCCTTAACTAAACACCCAAATATCAATGATCTCAAGTAATTATTATGCATGTGTATGAGTGAGGGACGACATATATGGTTATGTGGAAGAGAATGAGTATCCATGGCCTACATTAATGGTTTGGGTGCTACTAGAGGGACCTCCCTTTGCCCACATGTTTTGTATTTTTCACCCTTTCAACTCACATTATCTTTTTGTTTATTATATAACACAATTTTTTTATCAGTTTATATTTTGTATTTTTTTGTCAATTTAATACTTTTGACTTGTTAAACTTTATAATTTTTATTTCGCATTTTTCGTTTCACAGTTTATAATATAAACAAAATTATAAAAAAAATAAAAAAATACCAAACAAGATAGGATGGGGTACAAATAACTTTTTAGAAGGGGTCTTTATAAGCTATCTTTAATGGTTTATGAGATGTGGTGAACCTAGAAGTAAAGTTCATCAGGTGCATTTTATATAATTAAAATAGAATTTATAACGCAAATTGTTTGAGACCACGTTTTTTTTGTTTAACCATTGTTGTCGACCTTTGGCCGACCCCTTTTTTTAAAAAATGCCCACCCGAGGGTTTTAAAGACCGACACACAGACACAAACTAGTAAATGCCTCCCTTTCAGAGGTTTGGGAACACGTTCATTTCCAATAAAATTAGTGTTTTTAGAAAAAAATTACACCATGTTGGATAAACCCATAGGGTGCCCGTGCACCCCTGGGAACCCATTGGTCTGCTCGTGTTTATAAGGTAAGTAATTCAATTATATGCGAGCGGTTGGCGAGCTTCCTTGTGCTGAAAGAAACAAACTGATTGTGCATCTTTATACTACAAGGACTAGTTGTGTCATCTTATGATTCTGTTTACGCTAACCTACTAATGTTTGGTTTGGTCTAGCAGTTTATTGTTATTACTGTGTCCAAAGTGAACTCTGGGTTATAAATACTCATACCCCGACTCTAGGGTTATAGTTGTTCATTCAATCTTTTCATATACTCTCTCATTCTCTCTAGTTTGTAAAAAGATCTCTTGATTTTTAGTTTACATCTTGTAATCGTGTGATTAGCAGGTTTATTGTGTGAGTTTTATATTTTCTTAGTAACATCCGTGTTGAGGATTACTCTTTTCTTGTGTATTTGTACCGGATAACACATATTTGAGAAGTACTATTCTACTTTATCTTTTAATAAAAATAAAGGGGTGGATGGTTGAGTTAGAAATTTGGTTGTTATTTTTTACATGGTATTAGTGCTTTTGGTTAGAGCTCTTGATTAGGGTTGAAATTTGTTTTGGAGCTTTTCTGATTTTTGTGATAGATCTTGAGTTCTTTTTGGCGTTTTCTTTCATAAAATTGTTAAAAAAAATTTTTTATTGTTTTTTTTTTAAATCGTGTTTTTTAGGGTTTGATCTTGAAAACCCTACTTGGATTGATTCTAAATAGGTAATCTGCTTGTCATTAGTATTCTTGAAATTAGGAGTTTGTTTCTTGAAAACTCAATTTTTGTGATTTTAGGGGTTTTATCTCTGATTGATTCTTGGTTTGATTGTTTGACGTTGGTTCACAATTGACTCTTGACCTAAGTGAATCAAGAGTATATTGGTGTTTACTCTTCGCAGTTGTGTTCTTTGAGATTGCGTACTCTGTAACATCTCTCACGCTCCTATCTTTACTTTTCTTGTTTATATTTCAATTTAGATGTATGTGCTAGAGGATTGGTTGAGGTCACTATTGAGAAGTTGTGGTGGTTTTGGATGGGCGGTTTACTTGTGTTTCTGGAGTATAGGTGGTTTAATTGCTTCTTTCTTTCTTTACTATTCCCCCCGTCCCAAAATTATTGTCCACAGACAAAAAATATACATTTAATAAAAATGCAGTATCTAATGCTTTGGTTTCTGCAAAATAAAAAAGACAGTTTTACCATTTGATAATTAATTAATGTTTTCTTTTATCTTTGTGAATATTAATTTTGATTACAAGTGATATGGTAAATTTAAACAAATCAAACTATTATTTTTATTGTGAGACAATTATTTTTAAACATATTAAAAAAAAAAATAGACAATAAAATTAGGAAGGAGGTAGTATAAATGTTTTTTTTGTTCTTGAACCTCCCACTTGAGTGGGTAAGGAATTCCTCTAACCTACGAATTGATTAGTTGTTTCTTCTGTTTGGTAATCTTTTACATTTGCAACTATGATAATAAGTAGTGGTTCTTTGATCAATGTCAAACTACTGGTTCTTAAATTACAAAGTATGAGCTACAGCTAATTAAAATTGCTTTACAGGAAGCTAGAAATCAAATAGAAATTGTTGATGATTCATGTGTTAAATTTTGCTTTATTGTGACTAGCGTTGTTAAGTAGTATATATGAGGATTTATATCTAAGTCAAGTATATTCTGAAAATGCTACAGAAGTCTAAAAAGAATTAAAAGAAACATATGATAAGTTGGATGGGTCTATATTGTTTCGTCTTATGCAGAAAAATCATTTTTCAAACAAAATGGCTGCATGTTTTAAGTTTCATTATAAAACTTAACTCTTGTGAAAGAATTATTGACATTCTTACAAAGTTTCACCTTGTACTTGTGACTAGGATAGGAAACATAGTCACTTAATGAAACTTATGAGATTTTTAATAGGCTTAGATGATGTTTACCGACCAATAAGAAGTTCTCTGTTGACCCAAACTGAGTTACTTGATGTTAAATATGCTTTTTTGATTGTGTGTAGGGAATAACACATAGGGTCTTGTACATCGATGGGACGCACGTGCGCGAGGCTATAGTTCAGAAACCCCAAATTAGTTCTTTTGTTTCTAAAACTTTTAAAAATCGAAACAAAATTCAAAACATGAATAACAATAGTTTTTTAGTAACAAGAACAACAACAACATCAACAACAATAATAATAATAACAATAATAATAATAAATAATAATAATAATAATAATAATAATAATAATTATTAATAATGGAGTGGGGGCCAGATAGTATTTCGGCTTCCCACTAATTTTTTGTAAATCTCTTTGAGTTAATAATAATAATAATAACAACAACAACAACAACAATAGGGGTCAGTATAACTCTTTGAGTTTCAAGAATTATGGGATGAAAGGTCATACTATAGACACATGCTTTGAACTTATTGGATACTATATTGGTTTTATAAAGAATCAGAATTTGAACTTTTTTCAAACAATAATAATAAGGGTAATTTAAGTAACAGTGTTGATGTTAAGAATAGCAGTTTAGGTCTCCCTTTTACAAATGAGCAGATTGCAAGGTTGATGAGTCTAATAGGATATAAGCCTAGTATGCATACCAATACGACAGATATTAGATTCACTTTTTTTAGTGCAAATGTTTTCTTTAACAATCATTTTTACAAGTCTTTTAACACAAATATTAGAATTGACGGTGTCAATTCTCATTTTGGGTGGACAATTCATTCAGAGCGGGCCAACATATTACTTTAAGTACTAAAAACATGACAGATGTTGTTGATATTTTTGATTTAAATATAAGTGTTTGTCACCTAAATAAAGTGATGAGGTGTCATTTTATACACTTTTCGGGGTCGTTTAACCACTAAATCGTGCATTTATGCCCAAAATAGGTACTTAATCATTCCTTTTCAGGTATTTCGCATTTGGAACTCATTGGAGTGAAATACTCAGACTTGGTCATTTTTGAGAAGAAACGGACAAGACTACGGACCTACACCAATATTGCTCAAGAATTTCTCTACAGTGGCTGGAGACGGCGTCACCAATATAACGTGACGCCGTCACAACGAAGACCAAGACGGCGTCACTGGATCTCACGACGTACGTCAGAGTACACGACCCAGCCATTATCTAGAATATTCTCTTTCATGACGGCCCGTCGCGATTAAAACCGACCCCCCCCCCCCCCCCCGCCCCGTCGCAGCGATTATTCCTATATATACAAACCGAATTAGGGTTTTGAGTGTGTAACTTTAGAATAAAAAGAGGGTACGAACCCTAGTTCGTTTAGCAGCTGTTAGGGCTGATTTTAGGGCTTAAAAACCCTATTGTACTTCCTCCAACTCATGTTTAATCAAGTAAGGTTATTTAATCATTCAATATGTCCTATGTGTTGTTTTGATTACAACATTGTTCTAGCTTATTAACATGCTAGCTAAGCCTCCATAGTGTTTATTTGTGATTGTATGAAACCTAGAATGTATATCTTAGTGGTGTATACTTCTGTGATGGATGTGTCATGTTAGGTCTAGAAAACCAGCTTTTGTGTCCTACATCGTTGTTGATATTGTCTAGGAAAACAGATTGTGTAGAAAGGATACCATCGGGTAACAGTCTTCATACTACCTTTCCCCCTAATATGGTTGATCCACTCTTAATATATTTCACATGCACTTAGTGTACTCCTAGGGGCCTTGTAATAGTCTTCATACTACCTTACTTGTGCGTTGCTCTAGCGGAAAATAGTGACTCAGGTTTGTGTTTTCGTTCATGCCTTAGGAATAATTACACAGATCATCACAAGGTGCAAAGCAAAAACCAACTAGGAGAAGCAATCTATGGAGAATACATATTAAATAAACACAGTCTTTATCATATTGTTAACACCAATGCGAAGAATTTATATTTAAGTTTTTAATAGCCTAAAAACCAAACCACCTCTCAAATATATGATTTACTTGCTTTCCATAAAAACATAAAAACAAAAAAATAATCTTCTTTCAGCCTTTAGAATTCTGTTAGACCATGATCAAGCCTTCCCAACCTATTCCCCGAGTGAACGATAACAACCCCTCAAGTCTTGCCTATACTACTACTACAACGATTAAGTGCTCTGCCTAGGGAGTTGTAAAACTTCGTGTAGAAGTCCTACGACGACCGTATCAAGTTTTTGGCGTCGCCGCCTGGGGAATAGTTAGGTTCTGATCATAGTTTAGCTTAGTTCTACTCGCTTGATTCCTTTCAAGCGAGAATTTAATTTCCGCCTATTACCTTTCTTGTAGTCTATCTTTTCTTTGTGCTATTTGTTTCGTAAACCCATTCACGTCAACCACAATGGAGAGAGAATCCTAGCCGGTACTCTAGGAACTACTCAAACCAAGCCCACGAGGGACTATAGAATACCATTGAGCTCCCCCGGATGGAACAACGTGTACCTCTTCGAGTCCGACACCATCCAGTTGGTGCAAAACGGATGATCATTCCACGGGAACTTCGTCTAGGATCCAAACCAACACCTTAAGGATTTTCTTAAACTTGTGACTCACTTGACCTTGACGGTGACAATAGGGAAAGAACGCGCATGCGTTTATTTCAATTTTCCCTACGTGATCAAGCTAGCAATTGGCTTGAATGCCTTCCAACAGGATCCATCACTACATGGGAGGATCTTGCTACCCGATTTCTTGCTCAATTATTTCCACCGGGAAGGACCGTAAAACTCCGCAACGATATCCTGATGTTCCACAACATCATGGAGAAATCCTCATCCAAAGCATGACTCGTTTCAAGAACTTACTCTAAAAAGTCCCTCATCATGGCATCGATCGTTGGCTTCAAATCTAATTTTTTTTATGATCATATCTCCTTTCATCTTAAATGCGAGATTGACCGCGCTGGCGGCAGAAAACTCCGCAATAAGAACACTGACGAATCTTGGGAAATCATTGAGAGCCTTGCCCTCTACGACCATGAAGGTGGGTATAAAACAAAAGAATCCTTCAAACCAGTCAAGGCCATTTCTACACCTCAAGACGTTCTGAAAACACCTGACCAAAGACTTCTCGAGCTCGAAGACCAGATTAACTTCTTACTAAAAGGGTCACGACCTACGCCTACACCGAGCTCAACACACACCCCTCAAGCTTATGTCAATGTAGTCCATCTGAACTCCCATCCGCGAAATCAAAATGAACCACCAAAACTAAACACTTTCGCTTTTCGTGAACGTACAGGTCCAGGCCCTCAACCACAAGCGTTAGAAACCACTTTTGAAGCTCGAGTACAGGACTACATGGCAGCGCACACAGAAAGAATGGAAAGATTTGAGAACGCCATCTTCAAGCAACGCGAGGGGATCAATAGTAGGATGACTAAAATGTTCGGACTTCTCAAGGAACTCATGACCAGCAGAACCCCTAAGAAAGTATTGATAAGAGAGGAAGCCAAATTCCTCATCCCCAAGAATGTGAATTCTATCTCTCTGACGAAAGGAGAAGAAGAAAGGAGTAACAAGACGGAGGTAACACTCGACAACACTGAGAAGCCTACCGAAACAGAAACGGAAATGCCAGTAAATGAGGCCGAAACGAGGAATGGAGCTGAAAACGGGGCATGAAACAAATCAATCAAAACACCTGAGAACGAAGAAGCAGGGGAAGCATCCGGTTCTCAGTCTGTCGCGTATTACCTGAAGCATAAGATCAATGAAAAGCTAATCATGGGACTATTTGACAACAACAGATTCAATAACTCTCTGTCAGGAACCCGAGTTA
>BQNB010068065.1:1600-33973 GCA_026074375.1 Tanacetum coccineum
AGGTACATCATGGAGGATAATAGTAGGAATGAAGAAATTCCAAGAGGTGGAAACCTCCCCAAACTGGGTATGAAAGATATACCGTAGCATTATTGTTTTCGAGTTCAAAAAACTTTTTAGAAAAGAGTTTCAAGAGAGAAAATGTGAACCCGGATAATGCTTTGGTAACATGAAAGTCTATTAAGGGTGGGTGGAGTGGGTCAAAAACATTTGGCTCATGAACTTTAGAGTTCTTATCAACTAGGATACCCGGGTTGAAAACTTTATCCTCATTGATTGTTGAGAATAAAGCATCACTTACATGAAAATCCTTATAACAAACCAAATCATTTCCTTCAACATAACTTGAAACACCGGGTTCAAATTCATCACTTAAGCTCTTAAAAACATTTGAACTTGATATGTCAAAATCTTTGGTTTTATCACTATCAGAATCCATTCTCTCAAAATCCTCTCCATACAAAATTCTTTTCCACTCATCATTGTTAGAATCCATCTCAAAGAGATCATCATCATTATCAAAGTCATCTTTTGGTAAAGACTCAATTGAGGGTTCAGAATTAACTTTCGGAGAAATTTGTCTAGATACCTCAATAGAAATGATTTCCTCGTCGTCTTCAAAAAGAGGGTTCAAATAACTCTTAAGAGTTTCCTTATGAACCTCCTCCTTAAGAATTGACTCGTCATTTCTAGAGGGAAAATCATCTTTTTTCTCAAAGAGAGGGTTTGAAAAAGTCTTGAAACTTTGAAAATCATCACAAAGAGGAAAATCACACTCTTTTCCAATTTTGGACTCTCTTGGGATTGGAATGAGATCTTCTTTGTCTAATTCCTTGTTTGGAATAAAGTTAAGATCCTCATCCCCCATTTTGAAAGAGTCCTCAAGATTATTGTTTGGAAAGATGTGTGAAATTGCACCTACGGAAGCAATTTGAGGTGAATGAATAACTCTTCCTTGGTGAATGATTCTAAAATTCTTTAAATTCGATGTAAAACAAGCCCTTCTTCTAGCAACTGGGTCAGATATTTTCTTAACTTCTTCCTTTTGTTTGATAATTTCTCCCACAAGAGAGTCAAACTCTTCAACAATAGTAGATGTGGGAGAAGAAGAATCATTACTCTCAGGTTCACAAACATCTTTGAACCGGTCATCATAAATGTCCATCATGTGGATTGACTCTTTGTCTTGACGACCGTCCGGTTTAAAAACTATCCTTTCCATACCATCCCTTATCACTAGCTCTTCCCCGTAGACGTCAATTAAGACCCGTGCGGTCCTTAAGAAAGGCCTACCAAGTATCAAAGGTACTCGGTAGTTGACCTCATAATCAACTACCACGAAGTCAGCGGGAAAGGAAAAATGTCCAACCTTTACAAGTACATCCTCTGCTATGCCGGTTGGAATGGCTAATGAACCATTGGCAAGCTCGAGGGTCATCTTGGTTGTGACAAGCTCAGGTAGCTTAAGCTTTTGATAAATCCCTAATGGCATGAGATTAATGCTGGCCCCTAAATCAGCTAGGGCTATACATTTACTCATCTTGGTAAAATCGCATGGGATAAGGAAACAACCGGGATCACCCAACTTCTCAGGAAGTTTCTTCATGATTACCGCCGAACAATTCTCGGTCAAAGGTGTGTTAGCTACTTCTAAAAGTTTTTCTTTGTTAGAAAGAAGAGCTTTCATCATTTGAGTATACTTTGGCATGAGAACTAAAGCTTCAGCTAAACTTATGTTGAAATGCAGCTTTTGAAACATCTCTAGAAACTTATGAAGCTGCATATCATTTTTCTCCTTTTGTTTTTGAGCTTTCATCCTTTGAGGATATGGAAGGTGGGTCTTTTTAGAAGGTTCTTTTGAAGGTGGAGAATTATCAAACTTAGCAAAGAAAAGCTCAGGAGAAATTGGGCTGCTAACCGGCTTAACTGGATCATGAGATTTTTGGTTAACCATAGGCTGGATGTCTTTGGTGCTCAGTAGCACCTTATCCTTGGTCACCTTGGTTTTCTTACCATCCTCATTGTCCGGATTGACATAAGGAGGAGGCATAGGAGGTAATGGTCCATCATAGGCCAAACCACTCCTAGTAGTGATAGCCTTGACTTCACTTCTAAGGGGGGGGGGGTAGGAATAGTATTAACAGCGTTAAATTTCCTGAACCCGATGCATAGTTATTTCCCATTTCTTTTGAACATGTTTAAGGCATCATATTTTGAAAATATCTTTGCTCATTTTGAAATCTTGTTGCTCTCTTTTACAAATCATTTAAGTTCTTTTTGCAAATAGGTCATTGGCATCTTAGCTTTTGTGTAGGCCTCGAACCTTGAGTAAGTAACCGGTACTTGAGCAACTGGGGCTTGATAAGCTTGAGCTTGTTGGTTAAGCCCCAAGTTAGCTCCATGGTTAACTTGATTGGTTTGGTTCACATTCCTAGTCCCATTATACCCTTGGTTCCCATTGTATCCTTGGTTAGGTCTAGAAGCTTGGGGGATTGGTTTGAGTAAAAGCCCGGGTGGTCATGTGAAGAAGCCACACTGAAGAGGATACCGAAACCCTTGAACAAAACCACCAACCGCAGCGGCTTGTTGGAATTGTTGAAAATTGTCATGATAGACCGGATAGTCATAAGCTCCTCTATTCATTGGGCACACATTATAACTATGATTACTACCACAAGTAGTACACCTTTCCCTCCACCAGCTTTAAATCGTTAACACGAGTAGGCACAAGAGCTTTCATCATATTTTTCATCTCATTCATTTCATTCCTAAAAAGCAAAGTCACTTATCCTCTATTGTTGCTAGCCATTGTTGGAATTCGAAGTTAGATGATGAAGAAGTAGAAGAAGATGGAGGAGCATTCGTACTCACTCGCATCACGGCGTTCCGTGAACATCTAACTTTGGCTTTATTCTCTATGATTTGTAGTCCTTCGGTTGGACTTTTGTAGAGAAAATTGCCACCGGCAGCGGAATTAAGAGAATCTTGATCATTATAGCTCAACGAATTATAGAATGTGTCTAATTGGTGCATGAGCGAAAACCCGTGATGAGGACACTTCCTTAGAAGTTCCTTGAAACGCTCCCAAGCTTCGGAGAAAGATTCTTGAGCAATTTTTTGTCGAAAATTCGTTATTTCATTCCGAAGATTGGTAGTCTTAGAATGTGAAGTAAAAAGTTGATTGAACTTAGAACAACTAAGTCATCCCATGTAAGAATAGAATTCGGGGGTTCTTTGTCAACCACGTTTGGCAAACCACCATCAAGAGAAAATGGAAAAGAGAAGAAGTTTTGATGGTGTGTTTGAACAAACCGGGTACCTTTGATTATTGGTTATGCTCTCAAAATGACGAATGTGAGCATGAGGCTCCTCATCATTACCTCCTCGAAAAATTTGATTTTGAACCAAATTAATAAGAGAGGATTTTAGTTCAAAGTTTTGAGCATTGATGGGTGGTACAACTATAGCACTTTCAAACCCCCCGGTGGGAGCTTGAAGTTGCTCGCCAATCGATCATACGGCCATATTGAATCGTAATTTATCAACAATAGGGATTGCATCTTGTGTTGTCGAGAATGTCGCGATTACGTCTTTCTTGGAATTGTGTATCCCAAGGAAGAACGAGTGCGCATGCACTAGTTGAAAATAAATACAAAGAAGAATTTGAGATAAAAATTTTATTTTGGGGGAAATTTATGTTACGGGATAGTTTGTTAGTTATTGGTAATTAGGAAGGAAAACAAAAAGAAAATATTTTTGGTAACCGTTAACTACAAAGTCACACGATAAGTCTCCAAATTATACGCACAAATGAGCGAAAGGCTTAGCGAGCCGCAAAGACTTCTTAGCAAGTAGCTATTCCTTTCCTTTAAACTCACCTTATAGTTTGTAAACTTGAAGCCGTCGTACCATCGCAAGTAACGCACGATTAATTTTGTTGTTTATTTGGTATGTTTAATGGATACTAGTATCCAAATTTGGTTTAATTTTTAATTTTTTTTTTATTTTTAATTTTTTATATTAATTCGAAAGGAATCAATTAGATCGTTTTGTATTTTTTTATTACAAAAAATAGCAAAGTAACTTTCCAAAAAGGAAGGATCTTCCAAAACTCTACTTCAACGTATATCCTCAAAAATCGAGTTGAATGTAAGAAAAAACAAATTTTAAAACAAAAAGTACACGTCTTCCCGCGGCAGCGGCGCCAAAATTTGGTATGCGTTTGTAAGCACTAGTCAAAATTTATATATATATATTATATAGTATTAATCCCGTGACAATTCTTTCCAAATTACTCATCAAACAAGAGAAATAAAAGGATAAAATCTCACTAAAGAAAACACAATACTATATTTTTAAGACGGAATATTTCTTCTCGGTCGTATCCCAACGAAGTCGTGAATTGAGTTTCGGGAATAATTCGGATTCGAGTCAAGAATGTATAAAGGATTTTTTTTTGAATTTTGAATTACACTACGAATATAATGGCACAATTAAACTAAGAACAATTAAAGAATTAAAAACGTTTAACTAATACTAAAAATTCCAATGTGAATTAAAAACTGAGCTAAAAACGAAATTTAAAAATCTAAGGTACTACTTTTAACAAATGTTATACCTAAACATCACAAATGTAAAAATAAAATTTTAGGAAAAAGAATAGAATTTTTAACTATTTTTGAATTTTGGTTATGAATTTTTTTAAAGAAAATTGAAATTACTAAAAATACTTTTCTAAAATTAACACTAAAATTTTATTTTTATTTTTCAAAAATACTAGAATTAAAAAGAAAATTATCACAAAAAGAATTAGATTTTTCCAAACATTTCTATTTTCCATGAATTTATTAAGAAAAAGAAATTACTTAAAACCTAATTTAATTTCTAGAATATACAAGTTTAAACTGGATAAAAAAAAATAAAGAAAAATGTTTTTAACAAACTAAAATGTGCAGAAACTCAATGGTTATTAAATGCCCAAATTTTTATAAAGCAATTGAACTCAATTTGCCAATAAAACCTAAACCCTAATTTTCTTAAACTAATTTCAAAATTATAAAAACTATTTTATTATTCCTAAAAAGACAGGGTAGAAAGTGAAAATAAAGAAAGTAAAGGGTAGCCGGGGTAACTAAAAGGAATTTACACTATATTGAAAACGGGAAACCCTTAACCTATTGAAAAAGTACAAACAACCCTAATAACTAAACGAATTGGCTAATTTTTTGGCTTATCTAAAAAATGAAATTTAGCAAAAACTTAAAACTACAAAATTGTACTTGAGCTTATACACAACAACTTTAATAAAAGCACTATGAACTTTTATCCACTAGATAAGCTAAAAATTAAGCTTTTTAATCTGTACAACAAAAACTAAGGTTTATCTTTAAAATTCTAGCTTATCTAAACTATTGCTTATTCCTAGCTTATTACTTAATGAAATTTAAAACTAAAAGATGCTAAATGAAACTTAAGATGTGTACTAGGAATGTCTAAAAAAGAATTAAGCTACAAGTGAACAAGAATAACGAGAAATTTGATCTTGAAAAGCTAAAGTTTAAGCTTATTACTGAAATTAAACTAATCTTAATAAGATAACTAGCTTATTTCTAATTCCTAGAAGCTAAATTTTTAGAAATAAGCTATCCTATGAACCTTGAATAAACCTAGATAAAAGGTTTTTGGTAAAATCAACTAGAACTTAGAAATCAAAAGAAAATAAGCTAAAAGTCTCAGCTGCTACTATACCACTTTTGCAAGAAGATATAAGCTAATCTAAAAGCTTAAAAATGAAAATTAAGAGATTATCTATATTAAGCTAATAGAGTAACAAATTAATGGTACTTTATACTAAAATCATCTTCCTAAGCTTCAAGAATAACTAAAAAGTGGCTAAAAAGAAATAACATCAAACATTTAAACTAAGTTTAAACGGTATATGCTGAAGTGTTTGGTAAAATTACTCATATGCATGGACAATTTATCTAGAATAGAATCTCTAGAACCTCTAACTCACTACATGTATCCTCAGGTCTACATTCCCACACTAACACTAGAATGCAATAAATCTCTTAAATCTAAAATTACTTAACACTATAAACTGCCATGGTGCTAGTAGAGACTTTTAAAGCTCTAAATTTAGAAATTTCACAAACTAAGGTTCAAAACTTCTTTACAACTTTAGCACTTGGCAATACTCAACTATGTGAAATGTTTTGAAATAATCATGTTGACTTTAAAGGTCAAAAACTGCTTAACCCAAACACTAGTTAACTCATCTTGCCCAAACTAAATTCTATCTAAAATCTACTTTAAGACTAAAAATGCTAAAACCTTATAGCTACTCAGACTTAAACTCACCTAATTAAGCTAATTGAGCACTAAAAACTAAAACTTATTAAGAAGATTAAGCTAGTTTATCAGCTAGCTACTTACTTATTATGACAGAATTCAAAAATGTGGTATTTTAATGAATTCTAACTATAACAGCTAAAAATATATTTTGAAGTATCTAAACTAACTAAACAATTTTTGAACATGTTTAATCACACAAAAGAAACAAGGCAATAAGCTACTAAAATAAGCTTCTAATGCTAAAATTAGATATAGAAAATGAAACCTGTGAATTGAAGTCTCTGACCCTAGCCACTCTATCTGAATGAGTGGCTTTACAACATAAACCTAATGGCTACCTTAGCCTCTAAACCAATGAGCTATAAGCTCAATAAGCTTCTTTGAGCTTATTAACTCCTTCAATGCTTCTAAACTATGATCGAATATGAATTCACATGAATCAATTTTTGAACTAAAATAGAACAAAAAACATATTCAGAAAGACTGTTTTGTATAAAATAAAAACTACTTTAGACTAGAGAAAACAAAATAACTAAATGAGCTATTACCAAGCTTAATGGCTTTAAAAAACAGCTTATAACATGAAAACTGAAAACAAACAAAACCAACTAGCTTTATTGCTTAGAAAGGAAATACAAGATAGTAACTAGTAAGTAAAACTGAAATTGAAAGATTTAAAAAAAACTTAATTCGAAAATTGAACAGTACATGAAAAGAGAAAAATACAAAGAAAATTGAACTTTCTAAAAACTAACTAACTCCTTCAAAACTAAAATATAAGCTCTTATTTATAGCTGAGGATGAAGAGAAGATGAGACACTCAATTATTCCTAGCCATTGATCTTTTTAAACTTGAATCTAAGCCGTTGATGATGAATGGTGATGTGTTCGGACCAATAGGATGCTGCCACGTCATAAAAATGACGTGGAGGTGGATAAATACGAGGTGGATTTGAATAGGGAGAATAGGAGAAGGGATTTGTAGAAGTTGGGTTAATTCGAGATTTGGGCGGGAAAATCGGTTATAGGGTGGTTAGGGGGAAAGAGTTGCCCGCGTGTATGTTTGAAACTTTGAGATAATGGCAAAAGTGGCCCCTTTGTTTCTTCCTTCCAAAGTGTAGTATAAAATAACTTTGAAATTTTACACTCCTGGCCCTTGTACTTTTCAAGACAGGAAATGGGCTTTATTTTGGGCTTTTGTTATATGAATAGTGTAGAAATATGGCCCAAGGGTATTTTAGTCTTTTCATCTTCCATTGTGAGGGCAAAGTGGTCATTTCCTTCAATCTTTTGTCCTTTTCTTTACTTTCTTGTCCACGGTCTTGATCCGGCTTTTGAAAATAGCTTCAAATCTCTCTCTTGTATTTGTCTTTTCCGTTTCTTATCGGTTTTGGCTCGTTTTTGCTCTTTTTGACTTTGATATCCTTTCCTGCATATTATGACACAAAAGCACACATATTTCCATCTTTTGGCATATTTTTGGCTTTTATTGGCGAAATTTTGGGTATTTTATATGTACAATTTAACACTTATCAGTTTCCCTCATTAGCGTAAATATTGCAGATTTAGTGAGTCGGTCTACAATCACCCAAATAGTATCATGACCTTGCGGTGACTTAGGAAACTTGGTGACAAAATCCATGGTGATATTGTCCCACTTCCATTCAGGTATCTTGGGTTGTACCAACAATCCCGATGGTCTTTGATGTTCAGCTTTGACCTTGGCACACGTCAGGCATTTGCTAACGTAGGTGGCGATGTCAGCCTTCATATTGGGTCACCAATATAGCTTTTTCATGTCTTGATACATTTTGTCCGAACCTGGATGGACAGAGTATTTTGATTTGTGGGACTCGTGCATGATCACGGTCCTTAAATCTCCATAACATGGCAACCAACTCCTACCATTTAAGCATAGGGTTCCGTCCGCAACGGGGTTCCAACCTCTCCTTTAGTTGATACTTCTGATCATGTACCTCCGACGTCCTTCGTCCTTGAGATATTCCTGGTTTATGTCCTCGGTCTGAGCATATCAAATATTTTGTTTGGGAAGGATCCAAGCCCATTGGTCATACGAAGGCTCGCAACTTAATGTCTCTACTTCGCTCTTTCCTGCTTAAAGCATCAGCCACAACATTTGCTTTCCCCGGGTGATAACGAATCTCCAAATCGTAATTCACTCGAGCTAAACACTAACCAACGCTATTGCCTCATATTCAACCTCCTTTTAGATCACTATCTTGTTTTAAGCTCTTATTACCGTGAACACAGTACATTTGGTTCCGTACAAAGTAGTGTCCATTCCAATGTTTAGAGCAAAGCACACCACCGACCAAGTTCCAAACATAATCGTATAAATTTTTCCTCATGGATCGTCAACTTGACGTGATTGCATAAGCAATCACTGTTCTCGTTTTGCATCAATACCCGCAACCCTATCCGTTATGTGACCGATCGCATAATAAACAATAAAGTTCTCGAGCACCCTTGAGGGAGAGCTAAGATAAGGTGCGCTACACAAGTTATTTACAAACAACCCAAACGTCTGAAAAGCAGCTTACCTGCTTGTCACTCCACCAACACCTAACCCCATTCGATAAGCGACTTCATACCCCTTCTTGGTGAAAGGTTAGGTCGATGAGGATTGCTTAGCAAATTCTTTTGAGAACCCTTACTTCTGAAACTCTCACCGATAAAAACCTGGCAAGACCTAAAAATTGATGAATCTCCGTTGGTGTTTTAGGAGACGGCCATCTTAAGGTAGATTTCGATCTTGCAGGATCCACGTGAATACCTTACAGTTCTACGTGACCCGAAGAAAATTGACCTAGGAAATCCAAAATTCACATTTTGAAAACTTAGCATATAACTCCTCCTTCTTAAGCAGTTCTAGAATTGCCTTAAGGTGTTCTTCATGATCTTTCTTGTTCTTTGAATAAATGAGTATATCGTCGATAAAGAATAATACAAACATTATCCAAAGTAATGGTTTTGCACACTCGGTTTACAACCAGCGTTGTTATTATTATGGTTATGAGATTATGATTATCCTTGATTAAGAGTTTGTATGATTGTGGATGTTGGTGTTCTGAGTAGCCATGTTATTAGATTGACTTAATCACGAGAGTGGAATGATTCCGGTTGGTGGATCTTTCGCCCGCGTGTGATACTTGCTTGCATTATCCATAAGTGGGTATTATTTTTGAGACTTGCTGTGACCGTTGACCAAACTGTATCTAATGATGCCTTGTGAATTGATAATTTTAAAACTGTGAATTGCAATAACGAATTTGTGTGTTGAACAAATGTCGTTGCGCGAATCATATTGACTATGTTGTATAAATTGTTTGTGTAAACAATGGAAAACATGTTTTTAAATTTTATAAACTGACCCTATGGTGTCAAATAAGCCTTCAAAAAAAACTCTATTTTTATAATATAACGTACATGAATAAATTTCCCCTTTAAAAAATAAGAATGGAGGGTGATGCTATCTTCTTTTCTTTCTTTCTGAAACAATCATGTTTTACTTTTAATTTTAAATTTTCCTTTTTACCAAGGAAATAACTTACGCGTGTAGCGCATGAAAAAGAAACGTTTTGACGAGGATGGAATAATGTCGTTTGGTCCTCAATTATGCATAACCTGATCAACTATGCATAATTTAGGAAGAACCACGCTATGTCGGGTAAATCGGATAAATCGTCACCACCTTAAAACGCTTGGTATTGAGATTTAATGTTTGGGTCATGCTTCAGTAGAAGAAAAATTATTTTTTACACCCTATTACGGAAGATTCTTATGCATAGTAGCCCATTTTATGACTATTAACCCATTTTGTATAGTTATTGCAAAGAATTGTTACTTAATCGTTTATATTTGAGAATTGCAGTAATTATGGAGTAATTGGTGAAACTTAGCAAAAGGCGCGCATTTTGGAGCTTAAATGAAGATATTTTGAAGATTACTGTTCTGAAGACCAATACGCCGTATCCATCAAGGAAGATACGGCGTATCCGTGCCTGCACTCACCAAAGACCACAAAAGGAATGAAGATCAATACGCCGTATCCAGAGGACTCAATACGCCGTATTCAAGATATGGAATCAATATAATATTCTGGAAGATATCAAACGTGGTCCCTACTCCAAGAAATCCCCAATACGCTGTATCCAATACATGGATACGCCGTATCCAACTGACTTCCAGACCTTATAAATAGAAAACTCAAAAACGAGTTTTAGGTGTGCTAAATCATATTCTCGATACCTAAACCACAAAAGTCAATTTTCAGAGGAGAAAAAGAGCAGAAGAGGTCGAGCAACGTATTCAATTCCATAGGAGACATCGTGTAATTCCATATACTTTAGTAATCATTCAGTTTTTGGTATCATTCGTTAACTCGGTTAGTTTACCTTGGCTAAATTATTACTCTTGTATTTATTATGACGTTTGAAGGCTAATACCTTCGGGTATTAGCCATTATTATGAAGATCTGAATGTTTGGTATTTGTTTATATCGATTTCTTGATTTATCGTTGAGTGCTTGTTTATGTTTATCAATTTATACTTGTTTATGCGCTTTTGTATGCGACCTATCATTCAACTGGATCTAGCAAAGTAGACCAAGCGGATCTAGAGTCCGGGATAGCTCTCCATATAGTAATTTATACATCTAGAATAATAGTTACACAAGTATTGTCCTTCTAAGTCTGTGTCTAGGATACGCTTCGGGCTTAACTAGTTAATTGGATATTGCTGATGGTTTATTGATCGTGTTGACTAGCAGGTGACCTAGATAATTCAACAAATAACGTTCTGATTCCATTGGATAGTTGGACAAGTGGACTACTAGTGTATAGATTGCCATTAAGCGATAAGTGGGTAAAGTCTCTATGAGCTAGGGTTTAACAAGATCACCATTGCGCTTTAATCCTTAAATAAATTCTAATCCTCATATAGAGGAATCATATGAGGATGTCTTTAATAGTGACAATTAATGTGTCTAGGTCTTAGGATGATGTAACGCCTAAGTCTTAAGAATGATATGCCACCTCGAGAGAAGAAATCATTGCACTTAATAAACAAACCAACGTTCTAATCGGATTAATAATGGTTAATACAGTTTTCTTATATAAGGTTCGACCGCTTTTTTATCTTTTTGTCTATTAGCTTGCGTGGGTAACAGTGTCTTGAATTGATTGTAGTCACCAACCAAACCGTGCTAGTCTCTCAGGCTGAAAACCCCCCTTTTCCCATTAGAACTAGGATTTAGACTGACATAGGTTTAACATAGGATTAGAATAGAATTAACATAGATTAGATAACCAAGATATTAATTAAATTGATATATTTAACCTCGCTCTCAGTGATCGACACCCTACTTACCACGAAACTACTACCGATCGGGTACACTGCCCGTTAAAGTGTTGTTTTTGGTTGAGTCGGCAAAATATAAATTTAAAACTTGAATTAATAAAATATACACCACACAACGACACATCAATACTTCTCCTACATTGAATGTATGTTGCCTTTGATGTATCAACTGATGGCCGTGAAGAAGACTTCTTTCCCCGAAACGGAGTGTATTGGTAGTATAGTTGTAAGTATACCTGATATCGTTGAGGATCAGAATAAGGCACTAAGCGACACCTGAATTAAGGTTAGTGATCCTTACTCCTTGACGTAACGGCTTTATGTGCGTATGGAAGAGCGAAAAGATTGGAGACTCTAGCCGATTGGTGACGTCCGTTTCTATCCTGGAGGAACGATCAAAGTAGCTAACGCCTTAAGTCGAACGGTATTGAAATAGGAATGTGCGTAGTCATCTCGACTTAATGAGTTGAGTCATATAGAATTCGAGGCGATGCGGTAGGACCGAGTCGACTGTGTTAGTCGCGGTGTGTAAACGTTGGAATTTTTATTTTATTTTTCGTTGAACGAGCAACGAGCCCATGATGCTCAATTGCTTTCTTGATTGTTTTCAATTTGTCTCTTGACAATATATGTGTTCTGGCGGGATTATCGTCGCCGAATTATGTGAATTACGTGATTTATGTGCTATGTGCTTTTGAATGGTAGTAAGCGCTTGTGTCGCTTTTGTCCTGCCGTGATATGGCTTGGGACGTGAGTAAATGGGTATACTTACCCGAATGTAGATGAAGATTTGGTTTGGGAGGTACGTAATCCTGGTAGACCATTGTTGGTTGTGGCATGTTTAACCACAAGCATGACTATGGTTGGCTAGAACCTAACTGTGATTTAGTCGAGATCATTACCAAGAGGCTTGGCCATCAGGCAAGCCAGGAATAATGAGCAATCTAACCGGTTGGGTATGAACACGCATGATGAGCATGGCCATTGCTGAGGCTTCCTGATAAGTAGGCACGGATATTATGCTGAAACTTATAGAGAGCAGGCATGACTATTGCGAAGCGATGATAAGCTAGATAGAAACATAGGGTCATTTTAAAACGACTACTAGGCGATTATGTGCTTAAATGAATATGTGATTTCACATGATGCGTTTGATGGAGTCGTAGGTACTCCGGAATGTTTTTCGCAATGGGTGGGCATTATTAAATGAGACCGGGAGGGCGACATGTGTAATTTGATTTTGGATAATGATATAAATATATATCGGTTTCGAATATTGACGTCTATTTTGATTATTAGATAGCAACGTAAGTTTTGATTTTGATTAGCGACGAAAGTTTTGTTCTTGGTTTTGGCAAGCGAAGCGCGCTCAGTTTTTATTATTTTTATGATCGCCAATTAAGTTGGGATCGATCCTCCGATTTAGAGATTTTCTCATTAGAACAACGTAATAATTTATTTTAAGCGGATCTATTCCACGACATACGTTGCCTCTTATGATGAGCGCGATTATGGAAGTTAAAACAACGTGATTTGGTTTTGTCGAATATATTATCGCAACGTGTTTTGTCTCTTATGATAGGAGCTTACACGATTGAACATTTATTTTTATTTGTTGGTATAATTACCATTCGTTTTGATTGACTTCTCGTCCGAAAGGTCAAAGAGAGTAGAAATCGCATCCTTATGGGGTAAGAACGTGTGAAGTACGTGCTATGACAAGAAGTCGTCATGCCACGGAAGAAAGATGAGACGGGAGAGTAAGGCCGAGCACCGAGGACGGCGCTCCCTTAAGGTGGGTGGAATGTAACAACCCGAGTTTCACGACGCGTACGACGATCGCGAATTCGACGTCATAACTATTATTTTATAAATTCGTATGAACGAACGTCGACATTTAAATTTTTATTTGTCATAAATAATTATTTTCGTATTTTATTACGAACAGAAATTTAAAACATTTATTTTTAATGTTTCGCGAGTTGACGTTTGACCGTGCGTTCGTTAACCGTTTTACGCATCGTAAAAATATACGACGCGTCTCGTTATTATTTTTATGATCATAAGATATTATTTTGTGAACTTTGTCGTCTTCGTTCCTGGTCCTTGGCCAAAGCTAGCGTTTAAGGTTCGCATTTTATTTAAATGAGTACAAGTTACCTTTTAAATATTACAAGATTTTTTATTAATAATGAAAAAGAAAAAATATATATATAATCCATGCATGTTGGTCACCCTACGCCGCCGGCTATTGTACACCCACACACTTCAAATTTTTGATTTCCCAAGCTAAGAAATGATTACCACTCTTTATATCCTTGATACTTCCAAGTGCAAGGAACCATTCATTTCACAGCATACACCTAAGTTCTCCCTTGGTCCCTTGTTCGGCCGAGTACTACAACCCACACACCCTCACCATTTTTGTGTTTTAATCCCAAAAATACATTTAAGTATCACCCAAATAATGGTATGAATCAAGAAGGAACCAAGTTTTAGCTTGTTTTCTCTTTTCTTCCTTCTTTTTTTGGTTCGGTCGAGCAAGCCAAACAAACACCTTTGGTGTTTTGATTTTTCTAGTTTATAAATCTTGTTAGATGGTATTAAATTAATCATCTAAAGTGATATAAACCACATGCATTAAGGATTATGCAAGTGTTGATTTTTTGATAAACTAAAGATTAATAAATATATTGGAGGGAGTTTCGATTTCAAAAGGGTCGGTTTGGTTTGTTTGTCGTGGGTTCGAGCCGAACAAACACCCAAATAGGGTGTAGATTTATTTAATTTGGTTTTGGTCTCGGGTTGGGTTCGAACCAAGAAGGGTGCACACAAGGGTGTGGGTTTATTAATTTGGGGTTTGATCTTATTATTGGATTAATCAAGTTACATTAATCCAAGGTATATTGGTTGGGTTATTTTTGAGTTTGGTTTGGTTTGGTTGAGTGTGAGCCGCCGCCAAGATATAAGGAGAACGATCTGACACTTTTATTTTTCCGATCTTGCTCCGTATATCATTGTGAGCATTCCTTTATACTTTGTTTTGTTTGTTTTATTCATTCGATTTGATATTAGTCGTTGCATGTGATGGAATCGATAAGATCTTGCGCCGATTAGTTAGTTGATGTTATAAAATGATTGAGTGAGTTATGTTAATATTTATAGGCCATATTAGATGTATTGTAGTTGGAGCTTTGGGTACAAATTTACTTAATTTTGGCGTGTGTTGTAATAAAGTTAAAGGTTGCTGAATTTCGGACACGCAAATCGTGGTCCGAGATTGTTCACAAATTATCTTATATTTTATTTGAGTATTTCTTGATGTGTTGTTGTTGTCGATCGTTTGGTCTGAAATTTGGATGCTTCGAACTATTTTCTGTTACGTGTTTTTTTTTAGCGAATTCGTGTGTTTTGTATGTGTGGTTTTTATAGCATGATATGGGGTGTTTTTTGTTGGGGGTGGGAGGGCAGGTTGGGTTACGCGCGGGGGGAGCTATGGACGTGGCCTCGGGGGGGGGGGGGAGGGTATCTATACAGGGGGGCTCGATAGATAGGGAGGGGCGGGGACAGGGGGGTTAGATGGGCGGGGGTAGGGGGGGGTGCGCTTACAAATCTTGTTTAGGTGGTCATAACTTGATCATCCATGCAATAAAAATGGACATGCAATAAGTTTTACACAAGTTCTAGTTTTCTTGAAATCAAAGGGGTTTTGATCAAGATTTAAATCAAGAAATACTGGGAAATAATAGTGGGAGTTTTAATTTTTCAAAAATGGTGAAGGTTGTTTGGTTCAGTTTGGGGTTCGAATCCGAGCAAGAACACACAAGGGTGTGGGTTTATTAATTTGGGGTTTGATCTTATTATTGGATTAATCAAGTTACATTAATCCAAGGTATATTGGTTGGGTTATTTTTGAGTTTGGTTTGGTTTGGTTGAGTGTGAGCCACGGCCAAGACACAAGGAGAACGACCCGACACTTTTATTTTTCCGATCTTGCTCCGTATAGCATTGTGAGCATTCCTTTATACTTTGTTTTGTTTGTTTTATTCATTCGATTTGATATTAGTCGTTGCATGTGATGGAATCGATAAGATCTTGCGCCGATTAGTTAGTTGATGTTATAAAATGATTGAGTGAGTTAAGTATAAATTATAGGCCATATTAGATGTATTTTAGATGAGCTTTTGGGTCAAAAACGGATTTTGGCGTGTTTTGTAACAAGTCAAAGTGAGCAGAAAATCGGACACGCAAATCGAGGTCCGAGATATTTCAAAAACTGAAATTTTATTTGATAATAAGATCGAGCATATTTTTACGATCGTTTTGATATAAAATGGAGCTTCTAACTCCTAATAACGAAAAAATTAAAGCGAAAACGAGATATATTTTTGTTGTAAAAACTCAGCACTTGTAGAAAATAATGGGTGCAGTCAGAATATTAAACGCTCGTTTTGAGCACTTTCGAGTCCGTTTCGGCGTTCCGGCAAAACGCGAAAGTTGCTCAGAATGATGTTTTACTTTGCTGCGAGGCTCGCTGATCTTGAAATCGAGTAATAACAGGTCAAAACCCAAAGTCAAAGTATGCGTTTACGTTAAAAATGTCAAAGTTCCTGCAGAAACTTGCAAGGGAATTTTGGTCATTTTCTGTCGAGTTTCGGGTCTCGGCTAAAACTAAAAAGTTGTCCGGAATGTCGTTTTACATAAAATCTATTCTTTGTCCGAGCCGTGAAGATGTGATATAGTGGGTCGTTTGGAGCTGGTCAGATTTAGTAACATATGTATAAGTAAAGTGTATAAAAAGTCAAAGTCAATCAAAGTCTAATGTTGACTTTTGAAAGTCAATGTGTTAATACTAAACTTGTCGGGTGTTACAAAAATAATAAAAGTTATTATTATTACAAGAATAATATTTTAGACTTAACAATTATTATGAGCGGAAAAGATACTAAAAATAGAAACTTTTGGAAAATTAGAGTATAGGACCGATGCGAGTAATTAATAATCAAATTGAATGTCGAGGGTCCGACGAGATAACTATATATTATCATAAATAAAATTGGATAGCGAGACTTACTAAAAATGGTAACTTTCCGAAAATAGTAACTATCTAAAAATAGAAGGCTTCCTAAAATAAAAAGTTTTCGATTAAGCGATGTATAATATAAATAAAAGAACGATCATAACCTAAGATTGTGGGGTTTTAGGATCTAAGGCGCAAGTAGATTTCTCATCACATGTATATATATATATATATAGAGTAAGGATCAAATGAGAAGAAAACTTAAGAAAATTAAGAGTAACTCACATAACCACACATTTCAGATGCACCTACATAAATGTATGCATCTCTCCTTAAAATTCTCATTCCTATTTAAAATGTGTGGCTAGAAATCCTTCTTATTCTTCTCATTATACTTTTTCTTCTCACTTGATCCCATCCCTATAATAATATATATATATAGTTAAGATCAAATAAGAAGTTTTTTTAAAATAAGAAGGATAAGAAGTAACTATAACCGCATATCCAGATGAATAGACTTTTAAATTAGATGCATCTCTATAATCTTAGATGCATTATAACGCATCATAATGTGTTTTCTAGCTTTTAATTAGATGCATATACGTATATTAGATGCATTTCATTTTTTCTCTTGTTTTTTGTTCCTCTGCATGTGCCAAAATCATGAAAATCAATTTGCACCATCTACGCATCAAATTAACGTTCGAAACTCAAAATGGTGCATCTAAATGAATAAAAATGCATCTAATGCAAGTCGTTGCATCTCAAATGTGTGGTTTTAGTCACTTCTCACAACTTCTTATTTTAATTTACTTCTCACTGGATCCCTACTCTATATATATATATATATATATATATATATATATATATATATATATATATATATATATATATATATATATATATATATATATATGATTTTGTTGATACGATGTACGCATCGTTGATTATACTTTTCGGTATAGTAATCGAGCGACATAAATTATAGGTCGTGATCGTGTTCGTTGATTTTCCGTGGATTGCTTCGATTATTTGATCTTCGGCTTCGATCAAGGTGAGTTCATAGCCTCGCTTTTAAGTGTTTTTTAAATGTTTTTAAACCCGCGAGGGGGATACTTGCTTGTTTTGAAAATGAGAACGCAATGTGTTTTGATGATAAATATGATTCCATTCACTATTGAGTAGATGCCTTTTACTGTGTGACCGTTAATTGCCTTGTTGATGGTGAACGCTAATGCATTAAATAGATCTATTGGGTTTGACAACCCTGTCCGGGGTATGAATCCTGAATTGAATAGCGAGCACCCTGTAACGGACATTTTGTAATAGTATGGGAGAAGAGGCATACTTCTAGGACATTATTTCGTCCTGCGGGATGAATGTGTTAAGTGTCGATACACGGGCTCATTAGTGGGAATACATTATTTATATAACTTGGCTTGCGAGCAATGTTATATGTTGTGGTTGAACCAAATATGTGTTCTGATTGTTTTTGGTGTAAACTCTATGAATTCACTCAACGTTTTGTTGACGTTTTTAAGCATGTATCCCAGGTAAATTGCTGTTGATGGCTGGATGGGACGGAACGCGGATATCAAGGACGGTGTTTTGGTGAAGTAGTGTCACAAATTAAATTAACGTTTTAGAAATCAAGTCATGTTGTGACTTTTAGAAATAATTTCTATGTTGGTATTGGGACCTATGTAACTCTGATCTTTTTAATAAATGAAATTGTGTTTTTTAAACGTATCTTTGAACGTTTATTGGGACTCGTGTGCATGTATTATGAAGTAGCACCCCAAATGTTGTATTCCGCTGCGTATTGTAGATTAGGGGTGTTACAGGTTGGAACAAACGATCCCAATCATTTCTGGTATGTGGGTTAAAAGGTTGTTGAGGAACAGGGTTTGGTACGAGTCCTGAACTGGATGTTCCAGGAGTCATAAATTGAAGCCCAGGTCCTGAACTGAATTGTTCAGAAGCTATTACTGTCAGCTTATCAAACGTTACATGAATGGTTTCCATGATTTTTCAGGTTCTCCTGTTATAGATTCTGAAAGCTTTCTTTTCGGACGCGTAACCAACAAAAATACCAATATCGGCCCTTGCATTTAGTTTACCCAAATCTTCACTGTCATGGTAGGATAACAGAGTGAACCAAAGACATAAAGAAACGATAAATTCAGCTTCTTGTCTTGCATTAGCTCATATGGAGTTTTGTTGTATCGGAGACGGATCCGGGAACAGTTTTGGGTATAACAAGCTGTATTGATTGCTTCGGCTAGAGCTTTTGAAAATATCAACATTGTACGAGCAGCTTCCACTAAAGTTTGATTTCGTCTTTCAAAAACGCCGTTCTGTTGAGGAGTGCGAGCAACAGATGTTTGATGCGAGATGCCGACATTTTCATAAATTTATCGAAGGGTCTGATTAACAAATTCAGTTCCATTATCTGTTCTAACATTACGGACTGTGGCATTCAAACGAACTTGCATATTTTTGATGCATTTGATGATAGCGTTAGGAGCTTTATCCTTTGATCTCGGAAATTTGACCAAGTAAATCGTGAGTAATCATCGACAATCACCAAGATGTACTTTTTTCCTTTAATGCTCTCCACACGCATCGAGCCACAAAGATCCATATGCAAAAGATAGAGTTTCTCTTGGTTAGTGTCCTCAGCCTTGGGTTAATGAGAGGATTTCTTGATTTTGCCTAATGCACATGTTGAACACAGATGATCTTTCTTATATTTAAGCTTTGGAATGCCTCGTACAAGACCGTCTTTGGATAGCTTATTTATAGTACCAAAGTTAAGATGAGATAACCGACGGTGCCATAACCAGCACTTAGTCTTTAAAGCTTTTGATAGTAGACAGATCGGAGAAGTCTTTAGCATGTCATCAAGAGAAATTATGTACAAGTTTGCGTCTCTGGAGCCTGAAAGTAGATCAACACCATCTAAATTCCGAATAAAGCAAGTGTTTTTTCAAAAAGCAACTTCAAGATCCGAGTTACAGAATTGTCCAACTGAAAACAAGTTATGTCCGAGTCCCTCAACATAATATACCCTTGAGATAGTTACCTTCCCGAGCTGATAATCACCATAACCTATAATCTTTGCAATCTGGTCGTTTCCGAATCTAATTGTTCCTGGAAATTTACTTAGAAAGTTCATGAGCTGAGAGCGGTTCCCAGTCATATGTTTTAAGCATCCGGAGTCTAGATACCAGAGAACAATTTGGACAACCTGTCATTGACAAGAGAAGAAGTAGATGAAACATTTGTAGCATTGGATCCTCAAGTATGATTGGGTTCCGAGTTGTTAGCAATCCTATATTCTATAATCTTAGATTTTTTACTCGAACCTATAGATTTTACTTGTTTGGGTCTCCTGCTATAGACTTTAATCTCTGGTTTATGTGTTTCTACTGAGTGAGAAGTGGTTTCTTTAAGAGGCACTACTTTAGTGGAAGTGAACCTAGTTAAAGGGAACGGGTTACCAATTAAAGTGAACCGTTTTCCTGTAGGTTTCCACTTATATCCTATTTCAGTAAACACTTTACCCGTAGGTTTCCAAATATTATATTGTTGGCTTTGCTTAGCAGTCTTAGATTTAGAGCGCACATTCACATCATTCACAAAATCAATGAAACACACATCATGATTTGTATCAAACATACATTGTTTACATTTAAAACAAATTAACTCAAAATTCGCATTTAACATAGTATGCTTAACATTTGTATCACAAATAGGGTCTTCAACATGATTCTTTTTATTAGAGTTTAAATTAACTCTCCTAAGTTGGGCTTCTACTTTATTCTTCATGTTGCTACTTGGTGTGTATGAGATCCTATCATTCTTGGTATTGCCTTTAGGCTGTGATCTGCTAATACTAGTAAAACTCTTCAATCCTGTAGAAGGCAACACATGTGTGTTAGAATATGGTGTTTTGGATGACTCTACCTGTTTATGAATGTTGCTTGAGGATGTGAGAGGTTCGGAAAACCTAACTTTCTTGACTTTGTTCATTGGTGTGACAACAACCAATCTCTCACTAGGTTTTATTAAACTAGGGCATGTCTGAGAAACATAGACTAACAATTCTTGAACGTGTTTTGTAAACATGCAAGCAGAGAGAGGTTCACTAGGATTTTGTTTTCTAGTGCGTTCTACAAGTCCACGTATGGTGTCAGTATTTTCGATAGTCTTCTTAAGATAATCCTCATGGGCGTCCCTATTGTTCTTAAGTCTATGAGAAATAGGTTATATATCTAGCTTGAACATTCCTGGAGTAATAGTGGTGGCATTAGTTATTCTGGTGGCATTATCAAATACATTTTTACCTTTTAATCTCCTTAATTCATTTTGTAATGTTGTTGTCCCAAAAACATTTTTTTGAATTTGACCTTTTAAATCAGCATTTTCCATAGATTTAGATTTTAATTGAGCAATCAAAGAATCACTGTGTTCTTTAGAACAAGCACGTGTCTTTTTAATTGAATCAAATTGATCTTTGTAAATCTTTTTTTAATGCTCAATTTCCTTATGCAAGTGCTCGTTGTTAGAAAGTAATTTGGCCACACTATGTTCCAGTTCAATGTTTATGGTCTCAATTTCATCTATATCATGTTTGACTTTCTCTTCCTTGTCATTTTCTCTCATAGATCGTTTGCTTGTAGCTGAGCTTTCAAATTGTTATTTTCAAAATATTTTATAATTTTAATAGCATTTTGATTAGTACAGGATTTGTCCTTTTGAAAAATTTCTTGATTGAGTTGCATTGTCAACTAAAGAGAAATGCAATGTTTTTCAAGTTGTAAGTAACATTTTCAAAAGTTCATTATACGCATTTTGTTTTTTCAAAAGCTCAGCATCAAGATCAGAACACTTATCATAAGATTCACTACTTTGCATTTCCAAATTTACAGAATCATCAAAAACAGCAGTAGAATTCATCACACATAGCATAACATCTTGAAACATGATTTGGTGTAAGAGTTGATCATTGTCAAGAAAAAGTTATTTCTTATGAATTTTAAAACATTGTTTGTCTACAGAACACTGTTGAACAACAGCTTCCATCTGTTTAAAAACTGTTTGTACTTCAGTTACCTCATTTAGAAGATCTTTATCAAAAACATTGAATATGTCTTTTAAGGTCTTTAAAAATGGAATAATTTCATTTATAAAAACAGCTTTAGTGTGTTCAAATCCCTTACTTCATTTTCTTTTCTTTTAAAATTAGATCGTTTTGTTTTGCAAGCATTTTAGATCAACTTACTTCTTCCAAAATCAATGTCTCTTCATCATCAATCATAGGAATAACAGCATGTTGACTAGATATTACACTACCATCATACAAGGTTGGCTTAATCTGCTGAGCTTTCTTGAGATAAAATGAATTTTGATAACCAAGAGCTTGTTTGTGAGTGTCATCATAGAAAACTTGTGGCTTTGTTAACATGTGCACTGTTTGAGCAGATTGACCCACTTTATAAACAATATTACCTAGTTCCTTTATTTTCTTTTCTAAATCAATTTCTTATCCATATATTTACTTTTTTTACTTTGGATTTATTTTTTATAACAGTAAATGTTTGCAATAAAGATTCCTTTTCCTTGATTTGATTAGAAAGATTTTGTTCAAGTGAGTCAATTTGCTGCTTAAGTGCAAGTTTTTCCTTAATCATATCATCCATTTGAGAATCGATCATTTTTTTACGAGTGCTTAAATCAATATTAAGTCTATGTTCAAAAGTTTTGACTCGTTCTTTATATCTCTCAAGCTCAGCGGTTAATGATTCATTATTCTTTTCCTGATTAGCCTTTTCCTAATTAAATGATTAATCATTTGTTCAGACATTTGTTCAATTACAGATAATATCATTGAATCTTGTCGTGCATACAAATTAGTTATCTTTAACAGCTGATGTTGTGTTTCTTCCAAATATTATGGAGTACGTATAATTTTGCTATCACTTGTTATATAATATATGTAAAATCAACAACTGGTGTTTGTTCAAAATCCTGCATGGCATGCACACTTTGATTGTCCAAATCATTATGATAGGATTTAGAAATGAGGTACCTCTAAGATAACATCTGAAACCATAGTTGGAAAGATTGGCTTCAGAACTTCTTTGATTAGAAAAATATCACAGTTAGAATCATATGCATCTATATCCTCATCTGGCAAAGATCTATTGTTTGGAATGGTTGTCTAAGCAACTTGACCGTCTGGAATGCATGGATCTGCAAGAAATGCTAGTTGCTCTTCATCCAATATTTGACCAGATTCCTGTAACTTTAGCCAAAAAACATTGCCAACTTTGTACATAAACTATGCGCATTCCTTGGCCTCTTAGGATATTCATTACCCTAGCCATGTGTCCTTCACCTTGGACAATTAAGGGAATTTAACAACCCTTGTCTGCCCTCCTGCATTGTTTCCCTTGGAACTAGTAGCATTACCCTAATTGCCAGTACCAACATAACTTTGTCCTTGCCTCCCTTGAACTTGTTGCACAGTAACCCTGCCGTCTTGAATAGTGGCCTGGTTTCTCGGATTAGAGGAAGTTCTAAGTTGATTGTTGGTTGAAGGGAACCTTGAAGCAGCTACAGCTGACAGGAAAGCCATTGCTTTGTTGAGACAAGCAATTGGATCATCTCCTTGAGTAAACACAAGAACAGCAAGACCTGAGTCTAATTGAGGAAACTCAGTCATTGGTTGAGTTGAAACTTGAGGTGAATGATAAGCATTTTGTGGAATAGATAAGGTTTGATGATCCATATGAGACTGGTATTGTTGTGATGGTGGAATGGTTGAATGACTGATTTGTGGTTGTGATAGATGAGGTGATGCATTCATTGGTGAATATGATTGAGGAGAGTGAACTTGTGGAATCATTGTGTTTGTTTGTTGAGGAAACTATGTAGTGTTGTATGGAGAATGATAGTTGGTAATGTGAGACGGTGGTTGATTGAAATTGGCAATAAATGCAAGAGGATCTTGGTATTGGTATGTGCTTAATTATACATACCTTTTACCTATTAAAACTAGCCTAAATGACTAAAACGGACATAAAATGCCAATATATGTTTGTTTTGCTTTGTATACTGTGCAGGTAACGGATATTCACTAAAGGACAAAAACGAAGCCAAAACCGACAAAACCAAGCACAGGATTGGAAAAACTGTAAAAAGTCAACAAGTCAAAGACGAAGCCAAAGTTAAAGAAATCTTAAATGGGCCAACCAGTACCCAAGTTAATGGGTCGGGTCAGCCCATTAATCATCAATCATAAACCTTAAAGCTTTTAAGCCTTTATGAAAAGCCCAAATCCAAAACCATATAAACTGGCCCAATCCTAAGCCCATTATAACACTTAACCATACAACCTTAAACCTTTTACACCACACGTCCTTAAGGTTTTACACCATTAGTCCTTAAGAACTAACGTGGTTAGTCCCTATCCCATAACCCCGTTACCCCGTTAACCTAAATCATATCAAAACCCTTTTCCACCATTTTCACTGTTCATCCATCGTTTTCACCTTGACCCCTGCACCCCAAAACAAACCTATCACTCTCACAATTCAACCCCACTTCACAAACCAACAATTCCACCTTGGCAATCCTATGGTTTCTCATTCGTTGATGAACAAGGACAAGGAATCAAGGGCTTAGATCATTCTACTTGGTGAACAAGCTTAATGAAGGGCTTAGATGATGATTTCGACCCTCTCATGAACACACCATTCTCATCCCTCGCCACAGAAGAAGCACAAGAGAAGACCCAAGAAACCACTAAAAAACTTCTTTTATCTTATATAAAAGGACCCTTGTAAGCCCTTGAGGCAAGTAGTTTTTTTAATCATTCAGCTTATATTAAGTTTAATTTATTGTACTTTTTTTTAAAGTCTTGTACTCTTGTTTTTAAGTTAATGAAATTTAAGTTTTTATGTTAAAATTTTGTTTTTATGTTAATGCATTTTATGTTATAAAAATGTTTTATAAGCTCTCTTAAGCTGTTTTACTTGTTACTTAAGCTGTTTCACTTAAGTTATATAAACTTTTTCATAGTTTATATAGCTTAAGTCCTTTTTCACTAAAAATCACTCAAAAAGCTATATGGATGATAAGCCAAGTTGGGATGGGCTTATGGACTTACCAGCTTATCATAAGATAAGTTGGAGCTTGTAGACAAAGCTCTTAAGAGCTTATTTGCCCTTGTTTAGAGCAAAGGGCAAGGTACTCTCTCCTTGTTATTTTGCTCTAAAATGCTTTTTTTGCTTCATTACTGCTTATTTACTATTTATTTTTGCTTATTATTGCTTGCTTATGTTATTCATTGCTTATTTATGCTTGCTTATTTGCTTGTTGTCATTTACTTATGCTTTTCATTGAAACTGTCTTATTTTGCTTTAAAACTGCTTAATTTAGTTTGCTTATTTTAAGTGCTTAATTTTGTGATATAATTGTTAATTTGTCTTTATTTTACCTTGTGCTCAATCTGTTTTGAGATTTTATAAGTTTTCTAAACCTGTCTAAGCTTTAAAATGGATTTTGAAAAGTTTAAGGGGTGTTTGGCACAAGCAGTATTAACTCATGTTAATACTGCTTGAGTCCACTTTGGTTTAAAAGCCAATTTTGACAAGCTCTTTTAAGTTCTTTAAATTAGTTTTCAAAAGTTTTTAAGGTTTAAAACTCTTTTTCAAAGAATTTAGAAGTTATGGTTTGAATATGTGGGTTTTGAGCTTTGTAGTTTAGCTTATTTGCTTAGGTTTTTATTAGTGACTTGTTGTTGTCATTTTTATGCTTGCTTATAGCTTAAAATGCAGAGAAATTGGTTGTAATAAGAGTGCAATTTGTGATTTGTGTTTTAGTCAAAACCTGTCTAAGTCATTAAGTCTCATTTTCAAAAGTTTAAAGTCCTATTTTCTTTAGCAAAATTAGGTTAGATTAAGCTTGTTTTAGGTTCTAATTTTCTTAGCCTTAGTTTATTAGATATAGGTCTTCATCTGTTTAAGCTTATTTAGAGGTTTAGAGCTTATTCACTTGCTTAAAAATAGGCCTGCAGTAAGCCCTTTTGTCTTTACAAAAACTTGAAAAAAACTCAGCATATACTGAGTTAAACAACCATTTTCATAAGCCTTGTTCATAGCTTATATGTGTTTCAAACTGCTTATTCTTTGCTGATTCTTGTAGCTTAATGTATAAGCTTGATTTTTATTTAGGTCATCAAGCCATAAGGATAGCTTAAGGCCTTTAAAAATAAGCTAGAAAGTGCCCCCTTAGGCTGTTTGGTTGACATTTTTGGCCAAAAAGCTTATTTGCTTTTCTGAGCTTATGGCTTATTGGATTTGCGTAATTTGTGTTTAGTCTTGCTTATTAGGTTAGGTTTAGAGTACTTTTAGCTTGTTTAGCTTAGGTTAGAGCTTATTTAAGCTTATTAGCATTTTCAGTTTAGGATTTAAAGTTTAAAAGCCTTTTAAGTGATTCTGTCCTTTTAGCTTATTTTTAGCTCATTTTATTAGCTTAATTGTGATCATAAGTGCTTATTAGGTGTAGGTGTATATCTGTTTTAGCTTATTTTGTTGTTTCCTTAGCTTATTTAGTTTTTAAAAGCTAAACAGTCTAAGCAAATTGTCACTTAGTTAGAAAACCAAAACTGTCACCTTATTTAGCTTATTTCAGGCTTATTTTTGGTTTAAAAAAAGTGCTTTTGTTAAAGTTGGTAATATAGCTTATTAGAAGCTTTTGCAAAAAGAAGTTTTAAAAAATAAAAACGTTTAGGAGTATAGGGAGGCCCCAGTTTCGAACCCGGGACCTCAACCTTAACTCCCAAACGTTTTAACACACCACACACTAACCAACTCGCCCTTGGGTCTTTTTCGTTAAGACTCCACAACATTTAATACTTAACACTTGTTTTCCATTTTAAGCTTTCAGCCATTTTCTGCTTATTTGTAGCTTATTCAAATAAGCTGTTGGGCTAATTTTATTTTTCATAGGATTATAATTGTGCAAAGTAATTTTCTTGAATTTTTTAGAATTTTCCAAAATAGTTTAATATTTTTTAATATTTTTAGATTAAAACTGTTTTTAATTCATAATAAATTAAATAAAAGTAAAAAAAATATAATTCTTTTTTCTAAAATTTTTATTAATCATTTAGGAGTGTTAAAAAATTAAATTTGCATTTGTAGGGTTAAAATTTGATAGTTTAGGTTTTTAAAGCACGGGTTTAGGATCCCGTTATTGTTTTTCGTGTTTAACTTTAATTGCTTTCGTTTTTAGCTTGCTTTTACTTGTTTTTGCATTTTAATTATAGAAATAGAATCCTAATAAAAAAATCATGGAATCATTCAATCACGCGATCACGAACTTAACCTCGATTTTCAATTCACGCCTCATCGGGAAACGACCCGGGAAGGTTTTTTTTAGGATTTTACTTTGGATAAAAGTAATCTCTTAAAAGCCTTACGGAATACTTACTCTCTCTTTAATTGGTATTATCCTTATATATATATATTAAGTTTGAAACCAATTTTTGGCGCCGTTGCCGGGGAGGTTGTGAAACGATTATTGTGTACGTTTGAAGATTAGTGTTTGAAGACCCTTCCCCGTGAAGTTATCGCTTTCATTTGTGAATATATTTTTTCTATTATTAAGTAATCAAAAATTCCAAAAAAATTGAAAAACAACAAATCAACCATTGTGTCACTTGTGAATTCGGCTCACCTTTAGATTACAAACTATAAGAGAGGTATAAGGAGGGTCGATCCTACGAACTTCGACCCGAAAAGAGAAGGTTTTTAATAGCTTCGCGCTTACCCGCTCCTCCGCTTCTTTGTGCGTTTTCTAGAGAGCTACCGTACACTTGTTTAATTATCGGTTACAAAAACTATTTTTCTCTTTTTTATTTTCTCTTATTTTGTTCTTAGTGTATGCAAACTCGCTCTTTGTCAAAATTCATTGGTGAACCTTCTACGAATCCTACTTCTACAATTTCGAAATGTCATAATCGTAGACGTTCTATACAAAGAGTCGAACCGTTTTATCTTGTAGAGACTCCCGTAGTTACGATGGCCGATCAACGTACTATGGCGGAATTACTCCGTGCACCCACCGAGGGTTATGCGAAGGCAATCGTGGTACCACCCATTACCGCTGAGCATTTCGAGCTCAAGCATAGTCTAATCAATCTTGTAACTTCAAAACAGTTCTTTGGTTTTGAGAAAGAAGATCCTCATGCTCATATTCGATATTTTAACAAGATTACTTCTACGTTGAAGTACAAAGATGTGTCCGAGACATCGATTTAGCTTATGCTTTTCCATTTTCTATCGATGGTCTAGCCCGAATTTAGCTCGAAAAAGAACCTTCTCGTTCTATTCTCACTTGGGACGATCTTGTGTCCAAGTTTATTACCCATTTCTTTCCTCCCTCAAAAACAACAAATATCCGGAATGAAATTTCAAATTTTCAACAACGTTTTGATGAAACAATTTATGAGGCATGGGATCAATTCAAGGATCTCCTTAGAGCATGCCCACATCACAGTTTTACCGAAATTGCATTCTTTTCCAAACCCCTCACGATACCTTCTATAATGGTTTTAAACCAAGATCGAACAAGCATTCTTTGAATTCTGCCGCTGGTGGCAATCTTTTGGAGAGAAGTGCACAAGATGTGTAGAAAATTATTGATAACAAATCAAAAGTTTGTAATTCAAGAAACAAACCCATTGTTTCTCAAGTGAAAGCAAGTAATGTTGATTCTTCAGAAATAGCCAGTGCCGTGACTAGTGCTATGACCGAGATATTTAGATTAGTCCCTTAGTATGTGGGCTAAAACTTGTCCTCAAAATAACTTACCTCAATACTTTACACACATATCTTCACTTATCAAAAACATTTTCTCTCATCTCGTGCTTCTAAGTATTTACATGGCCAAACACAAAGACACAAGAACAAGTTGGTTTGATCCATTTAAAATAAGTATATTCTACAAGAATCTTTAAGGTTTTAGTAATAATCACAAACAATATTTGGGGTTTGGATTTAATTGATTAACTAGTAATCTCATCATCTCATCTTCTAAGGTTCCGTATTCTCGTCTCATATTATCACTTTCATATATTATTGTATAATCATCACATTCATAAAACGTGTCTCACCACTAAAGTTTGGTAAATTAAATGATTTTCTAAATGAAACAAGAAGCATTGGACAAGGTAATCTTGTAAAATATGTGAAAATGACTAATAAAACATTTATACATTATACAAGGCTATTTGTCACTAAATAAGTTACTTGTTAAAATATTAGGAGTCGAAAAATATAAATAAAGTTTTTACACATCAAGTTTTACAACTCCCTAGGCAGAGTACCTAATCGATGTAGTGTAGTATAGGTAAGACTCGGGGGTTGTTATCGTTCTCTAGGAGAATAGGTTGGGAAGGTTCGAACTAAATGTAACTAAGGTCTAAGGGTTGAAAGAATATTATTTTTGTATTTTTAAGAAAGCAATTAAAATATCAGTTTTGAAGGGGTTTTGGTTTTAAGCTAATTAAACTAAATAACTAAAATTAAATCTAAACTACTGCGGAAACTCGTATAGGTAAATAAATGTGTTTACTTAATCATGCGATGATCCTTAGCTAGCTTCTCCTAATTCTATTGCTTTGTCACTCTTGTGATGTGATGTGTAAGTATTTCCTAAGTCATGAACGAATTACACGAACCCGCCGTTTATGTAATATTCCGTAAAGGCAACGCACAAGTAAGGTAGTATGAAGACTATTACAAGGCCCTTTAAGAGTATATTACATGCATTAAAACACTTAAAAGGTGATCAACCACATATGGGTAAGGTATTATGAAGACTATTACCGATGGTATCCTTTCTACACAGTCACGTTTCCCTAAACGTCTTCGCAAGCAAATAAGAAGCTAGTTTTCTAGAGCCTAACGCACGCACTCATCAACAAGAAGCAATATTAAAAGGATCTACAAACTAAGTTTCATGCAATCATAAGTAAACACTATAAGATCTAGCATGGCATGTTAAAGAGAAGCGAAGAACAATAATTAATCAAACAACACATAGACATATTGATGGATTAAAGGATAAAGAACTTCACCTGATTAAAACATGGAGTTAAAGGTTGATACAAGAGGGTTTTTACACCCTAAAATCGACCTAAAAGCTGCTAAGACTCGTACCCTAAGTATGACTATCGTATCCCACAAGTTTCACACTTTAAAACCTTAATTCTGAGTTTGTATATATAGAAAAACAATCGCGACGGCGTCGCTTTATAATCCAGACGTCATCGCTCCACCGAATCTTCTAGGGTTTCTTTAAGTCGGTTACGTTATGATGCCATCACAATAATCATGGCGTCGTCTTTAAGGCCTTCCGACGTCGTCGCTAGAATTTGCGCCACCATCTCAAGAGTCTGTACGCTTTTTCTTCTTCGACTTTGGTGTAGAGTTGTAATCTCGCCCGTTTCTTCCCCAAATGATCCCAAGTCACGTGTATTTCCTCAAATTCCATCCAAGTGCTAAAAATACAAAAGAAACGATTAAGCACGCATTTTAGAGATATTTGCATGATTCGAGCCCAAAAAAAACAAAAAAGACCTACGGCGATCAGTAACAAAATGGTTATGTATCCATGGCACTTCAAGAATTTCAAAAGACTTTTCATTTTTATCCTTCTCTTAATAGATCTCGTCTTGTTCCTCGAAGAAAAAAATTTGAATGAAGGCATTCCTCCTAAAAAAGTATATAAAATGACACCTCATTAAATACCCCTACACTTGGGATTTGCTTGTTCTCAAGCAAATGGGCTTTTCTACCTAGACAATAGCAATATCGCGGGCATTTAACTTACTTTTCAAAGATAATTTATAGCACAACCAATTAGACCTCGTAATTAAAAGCACGAAAATTATATACTAGCACCTCACAATACGTGTTTAGATTTTCTCTTTCTCTCAGGTGTATAATGAATTATAACAATATAGGAAACGGAAAATAACAATCATTACCTGTCATAGCATATGAATTACCATAAGCTTGGTAAAGGATCAAACCTCCATCGTTGTGGTGTAAGCACCTAGGAATTACTATCAAAGAGGTCTTTAAAGGGTTGTGATGTTTGGGTGTAAGTTAAACAGAAACGGAAATGGATGAGATATATTTGGGTGGATTTGGGTAGTGGTGAGTTAATTAATATACAAGAATACACGTAAAGGCATTGTTAAGCTAAAACTCATTACAAACCAAGATTTAGCAATTGATAAAGAAATTTCAAAAGTCTTTCCAAACATGAAACATCGGTATTGTGCATGGCATATTCAAAGGCATGTTTTAGAGCATCTACAACCATTTCGATCTCGATATGATAATTTTAAAGATACATACAATCAGTGAGTTAAAAGCCAATATGTTGAAGAATTTAAATCGGGGTGGGAGAAGTTGAAGGAGAAATATCACATAGAAGATGATAGTTGGTTAGCAAACATGTTCAAGTTGCTTCATCGTTGGGTAAAAGCATATCTCAAAGATACATTTTTTGCTGGCATGACAACCAGTGGAAGGAGTAAAAGTATACATTCGTTTTTTGATGGTTTTGTCAATGCTAAGATCATGTTAAATGAGTTTGTAGTCAAGCATGACAAAGCTGTGAGTTCTCGAAGAAGTGCAGAAAAGACCAAGATTTTAGAACTTTGAATTCAAATCCTACATTATATAGTAATCATTCGATTGAAGAAATGGCAGCAACATGTTATACGTGAAAAATTTATGTTATATTTAAGAAAGAGTGGAAGGCTAGTTTTGATTGTGTTCATGAAATATTTAGCACAAATGGTGTTAAGGTTATATACCATGTCGGGTTTTTGAACGGTGACAAGAAAAATTGGAAAACCGTTGAATACAATGTTACTACAGACATTTTTATTATTTGTTCGTGTGCAAGGTTTAAGACTTCTGGAATCTTGTGCAGACATATTCAATACATCATGAGACGAGAGTCTTTAACAACCATTCCAGACCATTATATAATACCAAGGTGGACTATGAAGGCAGCATATAAGGTGGGAGGTATGGAAACTCGATGGCGAGATAAAAATGATATTGCTACAAAAGAAGTTACTTTATTAACTATATGGTTCATTCGAGCAAATTCAACATAATAGTACAAGATGGACGATATTCCCTCGATGACAATAATAAAATTGATGCAATTCTTAAAGGTCTTTTGGAAGAACAAAGTAGAAGAAAGAAGACTATCGTCGAGTTAAACACTAATATCGATGATATACCATCTACGCAACAACCTAACATATCACAAAAACGCCTTTTAAAAAAGGAACATGCCACAACATCTATTAGTTTCTGATCTCGTTGTTCCGGTGAAGATAAAAGGTCGCCCAAAACATGCTATAAGAGTAAAGCCTGGTTTGGAGGTCTCTTTGGACTTAAAGAAAAAAAATTCTTGTAGTTATTGTTGAAAAAAAGGTCATAACATCACTAGATGTCCAAATAAAAAGGTTTTTTATGCTTCGTACTTAACATTGCATCTTTTGGGTTTTGATTCTC
>BQNB010068066.1:0-33971 GCA_026074375.1 Tanacetum coccineum
TGCCTTGAATTGATTATAGACACCAACCAAACCGTGCCAGTCTCTCAGGCTGAAAACCCTCCTTTTCCCGTTAGAATTATGTTAGCCCTAAAATATGGTGACTAATCCAGAATTAAATTTATCATTTATAGTTGTGTCGGGTTAGTTTAGCTAGTCAAGCCCGGGACTATAAATACCCCCTCCATACTTCCATGGAGGGGTAGAAGTTCACACTTGTAAAAGTGTGTATGTGTGTTTTTCTCTTTTCTCTCTAGCACACATACAATTTCTCATATATCTTATTTCTTTTTCTCTCTATTACAATGGCTAAATTTCTCTTTCACTTTACCATACCTCCAGATCTTGTTCTAGGGTGAATCTTATGTTTATCAATTGGCACCAGAGCACAGGGGGAATCCGTGTTGTTTATCAACTGATTTTGTGGTGAATAAGCTCAAAAATTTCATGGCTTATTATGAAGAAATAGGCCACGACTCATTTTTTTTTTGCTTATTGGGTTGTTAATCTTGTTCTTTCCTTGATCTACATGTTAAACATGTTAGATTGTCACCATTTAATAAGTTACATAAGCTCCTAGATAGATTTGTAAGCTTAAAAGGGTTGGCTTATTTTTTATGTTCTAAGTGGAGGTTTGGTTCGTTTCTAATGATTTACGAAGATTAGCTTGTTAATTCATGTTTTATATTCTTCTAACCACTTAGTATTAAGCCCCTATAGCTTATTTAGGTAGCTAAACGGCTTATTTGGGCTTATTATGCTTAAATCGTGCTTATGTTCTTCGTGGAGGTTTGATTATTATATTATTTTCTTGGTGGCGGTTTGACAAAAAGAGGGGACAAGATACGTGTTTTAAGGAAAAGTTAAGTGGCGGTTTGACCAAGTCAATGGCGGTTTGATTAAAATAATCAACAATAATAGGTGGCGGTTTGCCTAAAGCCGGCGGTTTGATCATAGGATTACACGGCAGTTTGATTATTTTAATATAAAACAGCAGCGGTTTGCCAAATTAGACGGCGGTTTGATTTAAATAATAAACAATTTGGCGGTAGTTTGCTACTTTACACGGCGGTTTGGTTAAAAGTCTCGCGGTGGTTTGGTTATGTCAAGGCGGTTTGCTTATTTAATTATAGGCAGCGGTTTGAAAAAGTTAGAAAAGGGCAGCGGTTTGAATTAATTATACGCGACGGTTTGCTAAGAATTAGGCGGCGGTTTGGTTATTCAAAACAGGCAGCTGTTTGCCCTATAATTGCCGGCGGTTTGGTGTAAATTAAGGTGGCGGTTTGGTCCACTTGTGTTGGCGGTTTGGTGCAACTTTGGCGGCGGTTTGGTCACATAAAAGGCGGCGGTTTGCTTAGCTTAAGGTGGCGGTTTGGCTTACAATTGGTGGCGGTTTGCTTAATTTTTCACATTAACAAATCTAGTTACCATGGACTTTAAACGACAAAAGTTAAACATGAACAAACCATCATCCTACACCATCACAAGGACTTATAAGACAACAATTCCACAACAAACAAACACCACGATTATGATTCGAGACTTATAAAACACCACAATCAACCATAACAACACACCACACAAAAAACAACACTTAATCCCAAAACGATCCTGAAAAGATTCACTTAAATGACAAAATGGCTAGAGATTCGGATTACGATGACAAGTGATCACGAAGTTGATTTGGTATCCCTTATTTGAGATTAAAGTCGGATTTCACAAAGGCGTTGATAAGTGTAAAATACACATATCCTTTTATGCTTAAAATAGCCCAATTAAACCCAAAACAGACCAAAAATGGCAACAATATGCTTGTATTTTTGTTTTGTGTGTGCAGGTACGGATATATCAAAATTCACAAGAAAACCGTCAAAAACGGGCAAGCACGGACACGAGAACGGAAGAGTATACAAAAGCCGGAAGCAAGGCCAAGAAAAAGTCAATCCTCAGTCAAACAGTCAAAGGAAAGTCAAACCATGGTCAACAAAAGTCAACCATAAAAAGGACAAAATCCAAAATAATCCACCTTAGTCCTCCAAGTTTTAGAAAAGTCCACAAATGGTCCCTAAGCCTAAATGGGCCTCACCCGGATCCAAAAGCCCAATAACCCAAAAGCCCATTTACCTTCTATCAAACCACAGGGACCACTCTTGCTGTTTACTAAACTCCTTTTACACTACACCTTTTATAAATAAAGAGAAGGACCGAAATTGCAATTTGCCCAAAGTTTACAAATTATTAACCCATTTTCAGTTAAAAATGGTGTCAAGGTTGTGGTACTATTCATCATCTCCTTCGCTAGTTACCATGGGTAAAACATAGGGAAAATCCAAATTAAGGGGTGCATTGGTCAATTCAAAAGCTCATCTACCAAGGGCAAGGTCAATTATGTCAAATCATGGCTCTAAGTATCTCACCAAAGCATCAAAGCCACGTCAGTAATGGAGAAAGCACAATGGAATGAGGATTTTGCATTGATTTCACTCAGCAAACTAACACAAACGTCACATCATGGATTGCCAGCTTGGCAATCCATGTGAATCCCAAGGTTGATCAAACGGCCACAAATCATTCTCAAATGATTAGATTAATGGAAGGTGGTGATTTAAAGGAGCGGGGGAATGACTCAGACTCCTAGAAGCTTCATGTTGAGGCTATAAATAGAGACCTCAGCTCACACACACAAGGGTGTTAATTTTTATCTTCTTTTTCTAGTTTTTTTTAGTGTAGCTTTCAGATAATTAGCTTATTTGTAATTCTCTTTTAAATCAGATGTAATTCTCTTTTATATAATGTAATCAAAGCTTTTTAAATAAATTCAGTGTTTGTCTTTTCTTAATCTCTTTTACTCATTAGCTCAAATCTGTCAATAAGCCTTCATAAGCTCTAATAAGTCTATAAGCTTATTATGGAGCTGAATTAAATCTTAATCATACCTAAGCCTTAAAATCAGCTCTAAATCTAATTACCTTTGCAATTTGGACTTTTGAATATGGAAGGGGAGTTAACAATGGAGGAACTCCCAAGGACCATTACCCTAGCTTATTCATAAGCTAGGGAGCTAGTAGATAAGCTCTAAGAGCCTCTTAGCTTCTGTTAAGCTGAAGCTTTGTTAAGTTTTCTATTTTACTTTCTAGTCTTTAAATTTTTAGCTTAAATTTGCTTAAGTAGTCTAGTTTAGCTTATTTGCTTATTAATTGTTCTTATTTGGTTAACCAGTGCTTATTTGCTTTTATTTTATCTTATCTAGAGTATTTAATCATCTGTTTTTGCTTAATCATAGAATAGATCATAGTTTTTTCTATAATCTGTCATAAAACTTAAAAAACCTAAAAAATTAGATAGCATAGTTTTATATCTTAGGTAATTGCTAAGTTCAGTTGTGTAATCATGATTGTTAAGATTGTTTTTAGCTATTAGAAAGCTGGTATTGAGGATTCAGTCATTAAAATTCTTAAATAATAAAGCCATTAATTATGTCTGACCTAGCTAAAGGGGTGTTTGGTTTAAGGTGTTTTGACCATCAAAAGTCCAAATGACTTGTTCAATTTGTGTAGGATAGTTTTGTTATCAGTATAGGATAGTAGATAATCAATTTTCATACTTTAGTTTTTAAAATTTAAAGAGTTTGAGCTTATTTTAAGTGTGCCGGCACCAGGGCACTTTTATTCTTTTCTTGTTACTTTTGAAACTTTGATCTAAGCCTTTCAAGGCTTGGATCTTGCTTGGTCTATGTTTTAACACTCTATTTGAGTGGTTGTAGTGCAGTAGATTCCACAAGGGATACCTGCATTCTAGTTTTGCACTTTTGTTAAGTGTATCAGCAGTTAGTACTGCTGCTCTTTTAATTTTGGATTTAAGCTAGCTTAAGTAAGTATTAGCATTTAAAATAAAGAAGATTCCTAGCTTTAGTATAGCTTATTATAGATCATAACTTGTTTTACATAATTTCCAAGCTTATTTACTGTAGTACATTTGCTTTTAAAAGTCACTAAAAAAAACCAAAAAACACCCAAAAACAGTAGCAGATTTACTATTAGCTTTTAAATCCTAGTTCTAGCTATCTAGGATAGATTTAAGAATTGATTAGGTTTGCTTATTAGTAGTTAAGTAAATTCCATAAGATAGTTTCTGTATTTGCTTATTGAGTTTTGAGCTTAAATTAATTTTGAGCTTCTTCATGCTTTTGTTTTCTGAGTTTAGTACTTGCTATTCAATTTCAGATAGGATTAAGTGTAATCTATTCTTTTAGCTTTTCATTTCTAAATCCAGCACTTCATAAGCTTTCCATAACTCCTTTTCTTTTTAAAATTGAGCTTAATTTGAGCTTATTGTAAGTAAATAAGTAAAAGTGAGCTTTAAAGCTCACTTACTGATTCAGCTTATTGATAAGCTCTCTTAGAGCTTATTTGTGGTTTTCAGCTTAAGGTTCTTTTGTTAAATCTGTTCACTCCAACTTGTTCTACAGCTTTGGTTTTATAAGTTTTTCATGATAAGCCGTTTTGAAAATCCACCTTATTATTAAGCTTAATAGGACCATTGTTGCAATCGGGTTGGGCCTCAGGGGTTGGTTTTGAAATTTTTGAATTTAGTTGTTTGCTCAGTTAGTCTTTCTTTAGTTTGATTGTTTGCACTGTTAGTCCTTTAAGCTTTTCATAGTTAGTCCTTTGTTAGTAATAGTTATTTGGTTTAATAATTTTTATAAATAATTAGGTTTAGTTTTTAATTAGTTTAATTAACTTTATTATAAAGTAAAAATTAGGGCTTTTTATGTTTATTAATTTTTTTTATCATTTTCTCTTTTTAGTATAATCTTTATAAAATTTTTAGGGTTTATATTTTTAGCATTTTTATTATTTTTAAGCTTTTAATTAGTTTAAATTTTAGAAAATTCATATTTTTAAATCAAAAAAGTCAAAAATAGCGATTCCTTTTTCTAAATTTTGTTTTTCTTTGTTTTATCTAGGAAAAATATAATTTCAGTTATTTTCTATTTTTTAGGATTTAATTAAATTTAAATAGTTTTTAATTAATAAAAAAAAATTTCAAAAATAATCAAAAAAAATGTTTTTCTTTTTCCTAAAATTTTCTTTTGTCCTATCTTAGGTTTAGAAATTTAGTTTACATTTTTAGGAGTTAAATTTAGTTTATTTGCTTATTAGTCGCGTTTTATTTGTTTCCCGTTAATCATTAAGTGCTTTAATTGTTTTTGATTGCTTGTTTTTAATTAGTAGTTATAGAAAACCCAATCAATCTTCGAACCCATTCAAATCAGTATCCAATATCAAGCGAGGTTTCAATTTCTCAAATCGTTGGGAAAACGACCCGGGAAATCATACTTTCCGGTAAACATACGTATATTATATATATATATATATATATATATATATATATATATATATATATATATATATTAAAGAGTGAATTTTCCTTAGGGAATTTTCTTAATTGCTCTTGTGATATTATATATTAGTATATATTATCTAGCGTATCAAATTTTTGGCGCCGCTGCCGGGGATTTGAGTTAACGAATCTCTCGTTTTGTGTTTGTTGATAAGATTTGAAGATCCTTTCGTCCTCGAAAGTTTCATTTTTGTTAAAAATTTTCAAAAAGTCAAAAAAAATAAAAAATAAAAAATATAAAAAGTAAAAAATATTTTCTTTTTCTTTTTAGTATAATTATCATAAAAACAAAAAAAAATCAAAAACATAAAAAATTGTCCTTAAAAAAATTTAAATAAACAAAGTTGGTAAAAGAACACCAACATATAATACCTTCAATTGAGGTATTATCATAAATAAGTTCCGGTGAACTTGAAAAGTTCCCAAATCGAACCAAAGATTTAAACTTCATTTGTGTCTCTTACGAAAGTACGGCTACCTTTGAAAAAGGCAATTTTTAAGAGCTACCGTGAAGTGGTGATTATTTGGTTTAAGTCTCTTTCGTGTAACCGTTAAAATTTGTTGTTAATAAAAATTAAAAATCAAAAAAAAAAATTAGTGTAAAATTTTTCTTTTAATTCTAGATTTTTCCTTTTTGATTTTCTCTTTTTTAAGTGCATGTGCACTCGCTCGCAAACTCGTAAACCTGTAACCGTCTGTCAACAACAAACAAACCCTTCGGTTTGTTGTTGAACTTGTAAATTTAGAAGAGCCAATTCCGGACAAACCATAGTTGCGATGGCGGATCGAAACTATGGAAGATTACTTCAGTGCACCCACCGGAGGTGTTACGGGAGAAGGAAGCTTATTTGTTTTACCCGAAATCATGGCATCATTGGAGGATCAAAACTAATTTGCTTCCAATTTGGTTCAAGCGAAACCGTTTCATGGTTTAGGAATATGAAAATCCTCATGACCTTCATATTAATAGTTTCAAAAGGATTACTTTGACTTACGATTTTGGAATATGCCTAAATGATGTGATTATGCTCATGTTGTTTCAGATTCGCTCGAGGGAGCCGCTAAATTTCCTGGTACCGAGAAAGAACCTTCGAATTATGCTAACTTGGGGTACGATCTCGTTACCAAGTTGTTAACCAATTTCCCCCCTTCAATAAAACACCAATCACCTTAAGAACAAAATTTCTCAGTTTTTCACAAGGAATTCGGATGATTTCTTTTAGTGAGCGGTGGGAACGTTTTAAGGGTATGCTTAGATCTTGCTCACCACGATTTTCGGAGTTAACTCAGTTGATACCTTTTATAATGGTTTAACCGGACATGGACATAGACTCCTTAAATGCGCGGCGGAGGTGGTAATTTGTTAAGTAAGACTATAGGAAGGCTTTGAATATAATAAACAAGTCAAAAGTGCGTTATTCGAGAAACAAAACAAATGCTTCTAGGGTTAATTCTAGGGAAAATGTTAGCAAAACGGATGAACAAATTGATAAACTTGCGGATCAACTTTCGACCTTAGTCGAGATTGTTTCTAAAAAGGTTGTTGTCCCTCCCGCACCGGTTAAGGCGGTTGAGGAAAATTGTGTTACTTGTGGTGGAGCTCATGCATGGTATAATTGTCCGGCTACCGATAATAACCAAAATGTTTGTGCAACCACGGGAACTTATAATCAACAAGCCCTACCAAATCGAGTTAGTAATCAAATGGCACCACCAGGATTTGCTCCGGTGCAAAATCAAAGTCAAAATAGGAATTATAATAATCAAGGTCAAGGGAATAATTTCAATCGAGGGAACAATTTTCAAAATCAAGGTTTTCAAGGTCAAGTTAATCATGCTTCGAATTTTCAAAACCAAGGGTTTCAAAATCAACCGTTTCAAGTGCCTAATAATCAAGTGAACGATTTTTCAAATGATTTTTCGAATTACAAGAAGTCTAATGATCAAACGATTAGGAATTTGCAATACCAAATCACTTCAATGAAAGGAGAGTTAAAGAACGAGATTCAAACTACCATCAAGAATCAACAAACCGCTTTGATGAGTCAAAATAATGCTTTTCAAAACACGTTGCAAAATAATCTTCAAAACATGTTAAGTAGTTTCTTTCAAGCCCAAGCCTCACCTTCGGGTACTCTTCCGAGTAATACAATTCCTAACCCGAAGGGCGAGATGAAAGCAATATCATACCCGAAGAGTTGTAGCTTCGAGGGACCCTCGAATCCAACTAAACCTCCCCGAAAATAAAGGTAGTGGACGAGAGACAGAGACAAACGGATGAGGAGCAAAATAATTTCCAAGGAAGTACCGCTCAAATCCCACCTCCGGTTATCCCTAAACCAATTCCGGAACCTGAGATTCCGAAGACTTTACCAAAATCAACTCCGATACCGGAACCCGAGATTCCGAAGACGGTACCTAAGCCAAGTATTCCTTACCCTTCAAGACGAGACAATCAAAAGAATCGAGTGAAAAGCTTCATACCAAAAGTAAAGTTTTTCAATTGTTTCAAGATTTGAGTTTTGTATAAGTTTTGCGGGTGCTTTGTATGTTTTTAATGCCGAGATTTTGCTCTACGATTAGGGATTTGTTAATGAAATAAAGAAAGTTGCTCGTATTAGTGAAAATTCCATTGACACGAGAATTGCTCGGCAATATGCTCTTAAAAAGCTTCCGGAAAAGCTAGGGAGATCCAGGAAAATTTCTTATTCCTTTGTGGAATTCCCGGGATGGAGATATGTTCACGCCCTGCCGACTCTTGGTGCAAGCATAATCTAATGCCCTTTTCGATTGGAAAAAAATTTCTTTTGCGCCAAACTTTCACCGACTCGAATGACTTTTAGAGTTAGAGGGACCGATCCATAACTTACCTCTAGGGTTTAGCCGAAGGAGTCTACGTTTAAGTTGGAAATTTCACTTTCCCGCCGATTTTCGTAGTGTCGATTCGAAGCTGATCCTCTGAGTTACTCTTATACTAGGAAGTCATTTTTTGAAAACCCTCGTACCCTTAATTGACGTTTATGATTTGAGAAATCACCTTCCGTGTTGAGAACGAAGCCGTTCTTCAATTTAGACCAAACATGAAATAAATTCCTCTACGAATGACAAATCGGTAAACCGAATTGACATCATTGATGAAATTTGTGAGGAGTATGTTCCGGAATTATTAGGATTTCCTAGTGATGATTTTTCAAGTGGCAATCCCACTTCGACATCTGAGCCGTTTACTTCTGAATTTACTTTGGAAGAAATCGATGCTTATCTTTATGACAAATCAATCTCTTTGGAAAGTGATCATGATGATTGTGATCCAGAGGAAGACATTTATGTGCTTGAACAATTGTTAAATGATGACCCGTTTTAACTTCCTCCGATGGACCTTAAGCAAAGTGAAGTTACCGAGGCCAAATCTTCAATTGAAGAGCCTCCAGAATTGGAATTAAAAGACTTACCATCTCACTTAGAATATGCTTTCTTGGAAGAAAATGATAAGTTACCCGTCATCATAGCAAAAGGTTTAAAAAACAATCAAAAAGAAGCTCTCATTAATGTTCTTAAATCTCATAAACGTGCCATTGCTTGGAAAATAACCGATATCAAGGGTATCGACCCTCGTTTTTGTACTCATAAGATTTTGATGGAAGACGATTGTAAACCATCGGTGCAAAGTCAAAGACGGGTGAACCCGAAAATTCATGAAGTCATTAAGAAGGAGGTGATTAAACTTCTTGATGCCGGAATGATATACCCGATCTCTGACAGCCCGTGGGTTAGTCCAATCCATTGTGTCCCTAAAAAAGGAGGAATGATGACGTCGTTGCAATGAATGAGAATGAATTATCTGACAGTCTAGTTGACCGGATGGAGAGGTTGTATTGATTTATATGAAAGCTTAACGAAAACTCGTAAAGATCATTTCCGCTTCTTCCCTCCCCCCCCCCCCCTACCTTCATGGATAAATGCTTAGAACGTCTAGCCGGGCAAATGAACTTTTATTGTTTCTTAGAGATGGTTTTTCAGGATTTTTTCATATTCAATTTGATCCTCATGATAAGGATAAAAAATGACTTTTACGTGCCCATACGGTATCTTTTGCTTATCGTCGTATGCCATTTGGATTATGTAATGCTCCTGGAACCTTTCAACGTTGTATGATGGCGATTTTTCACGATATGATAGAAAAGACAATGGAGGTTTTATGGATAATTTTTCTGTTTTTGTGATAATTTTGATTATGTTCTTTCTAATCTTGAATGAATGTAAAAGATGTGAAGACACAAATCTTGTCCTTAATTGGGAAAAATGTCATTTCATGTGTAAAGAAGGAATTGTTTTAGGTCATAAGATATCTATAGTCCGGGAATTGTGTCGAACCGAGCAAAGTAGATGTGAGTGATTGCTAAACTCCCTCATCCGACTACCGTTAAAGGAGTTAGAAGTTTTTTAGGTCATGCGGGATTTTACCGTCGTTTCATTCAAGACTTTTCCAAGATTTCTAGACCAATAACTCACCTTCTCGAAAAAGACACACCGTTTGTATTTTCTCAAGATTGTATCAATGCTTTCGAAACCCTTAAGAAGAAGCTTACCGAAGCTCCGATCTTAGTTGTCCCGGATTGGAACCTACCTTTCGAATTAATGTGTGATGCAAGCGATTTTGCGATTGGTGCGGTTCTTGGACAACGTAAGACGAAGCATTTTCAACCAATTCATTATGCTAGTAAGACGATGACCGAAGCTCAAATTCATTACACTACAACGGAGAAGGAGATGCTCGCCGTAGTGTATGCTTTTGAAAAGTTTCGGCCATATCTTGTCTTATCTAAAAGCATTGTTTATACCGACCACTCTGCTTTAAAATACCTCATGAACAAACAAGATGCCAAGCCAAGGTTGCTTCGATGGGTGTTACTTTTACAAGAGTTCGATATCACCATTCTTGACAAGAAAGGAAGTGAAAATCTAGCCGCCGATCATTTGTCAAGACTCGAGAATCCTCACAAAGATGTTTTGGAAAACAAAGACATTAACGAACATTTTCCTTTAGAAACTCTTGGAGTTATATCAAACGGAAGTACCCCATGGTTTGCCGATTTTGCAAACTACCATGCGGGGAATTTTATCATAAAAGGAATGTCAACTCAACAGAAGAGGAAATTTTTCAAAGATGTAAAACATTATTTCTGGGATGATCCCTACCTCTTTCGTATATGTGCGGATCAAATCATTCGTAGGTGTGTATCTGGACACGAAGCTCTTGAAATCCTCAAGGCTTGTCATGAAGGACCCACCGGGGGCCATCATAGTGCCAATCTCACCGCTCGAAAAGTATTTGATGCCGGTTTCTTTTGGCCCACTATATATCGAGATGCTCATTCGATGATCAAATCTTGTGATACGTGCCAACGACAAGGCAAAATTTCTCAACGTGATGAAATGCCTCAAAACGCTATCCAAGTTTGTGAAATCTTCGACATATGGGGTATTGATTTTATGGGACATTTTCCGTCATCCAAAGGGAATAAGTATATCCTTGTAGCAGTCGACTATCTTTTGAAATGGGTTGAAGCAAAGGCGCTCCCCACAAACGATGCTCGTGTAGTTGTGAAATTTTTAAAGTCTCTTTTTGCCCAATTTGGAACACCGAGAGCTATAATAAGCGATCGTGGGACCCACTTTTGTAATGATCAATTTGCCAAAGTGATGTCTAAATATGGAGTCACACATCGTTTAGCTACCGCTTACCACCCTCAAACGAGTGGTCAAGTTGAAGTGTCAAATCGTGGTCTTAAGCGTATTCTTGAAAGGACGGTAGGAGAAAACCGTGCCTCCTGGTCTGACAAGCTAGACGATGCTTTGTGGGCATTCCGAACCGCTTTTAAAACACCGATCGGATGCACACCCTATCAGCTCGTTTATGGAAAGTCTTGTCATTTACCAGTCGAATTGGAACACAAAGCATATTGGGCTCTTAAGCATGTAAATTTCGACCTCAAAACCGCGGGTGATCATCGGAAGCTGCAACTAAATGAACTTAACGAGCTTCGAGATCAAGCTTATGAGAATTCATTAATCTACAAGGAGAAGACGAAGAAGCTTCACGACTCAAAGATCAAGAATCGAATCTTCAATGTTGGTGATCAAGTTTTACTCTTTAACTCCCGGTTAAAGATATTCTCCAGAAAGCTTAAAACTCGTTGGTCAGGACCTTTCACTATTGCTCAAGTTTTTCCTTACCCTTATGGAACATTTGAAATTATCTCAACCCTATGGCCTGAATTTCAAAGTAATGGTCCACCGTGTGAAACATTACTATCGGAGGGACATAAACTCACCCTATGTAGTCCCGATCACCCTACTCTCCCAAGGACAACGTAAATTCAGGGATCGAGTCGAGCATTGGCGACTCGGTGACCAAATACAAGCAAGGCCGCTTCGAAGGGATTTCACCCTATACTTAACCTTTCAATTTTTCTTTCTTTTTTCTATCTAATGTGTTGTGATGTGTGAAGAGGCTATCCTCTTCCGATTTCTCGTTGTTTGTTGTTTGTTGCTTGTTGTGATTTTTGTAGGATCAACCCAACAATTTCTGAAGCCTCTCGTGTCCGGTGATTGTGTCCCGTTTCACTCGAGCTTCTCATCCTTTGTGTGAAATTAGTTTGGGGAAATCCAATATCCTTTCATCTTATCGATTCACGTTTATCTTTGCATAATTCATAAACGGCTTAGATTTACGTAGAGACCCGCCTTTAAACATTGAGGACAATGTTTCGTTTTAGTTTGGGGAGGGAATCTATCAATTTGATGTTGCCTGCTTATTGTTTTGTTCTCACGTACCCGTTTTCCTACAAAAATAGCAAAAATTTTAAATTTTTAAGTTCTTATTTGTCATAAAATAAAATAAAATAAATAAAAATAAAAATAAAAATAAAAATAAAAATAAAAATAAAATAAAATAAAAATAAAATAAGACACGAATGTAGGTTTTCCGTTGGTAAGAATAAGAAGTAATTTTTGACCCGATCGAACGTGTAGAGTTCTAGCTTTCTCCCTTAACAATTAATGATGATAGTTTGTGCTAGTCTCATGTAGACTTTAAACATGCTAGACTTGAATCGTTAGTAAATGAAGACTTGTGCTAATCTCAAGTAGATTTTAAATATGCCAAGTTGGATTTTATATAGGCTAAGTTTTCGCGAATCTCTTTCTTAGAGATTTTAAATTGCGAAGAACGAGAAATGATAGTGTTATTTATAAGTCATGACATTAAACGTAGAATAGTTGGTTTTCTTTCAAGCTCATAAGTGTTAATTGTGGCTTTTTCTCCCATTAGCTTGTTTCACCTTTATATAAATGTTTAATAAATAGAGTTGTGCGGTTTTTTGGTTAATAATTAGCTAATAGAAGTTTTCTTTAGTTCCTTTGTGATTAGGATGAGTACACATCAGGAATACTTAATTTGGCATACTATATGTATCACATTAATAAATATTTTGCTTATTCCTTAAAGAGCCTTAGGGTATATGGGATAAGTAGAATTCAATAATAATCCAAGACTGATAAAAGTTTGTTGTATCTTGCCGGCTCACAACCGATGTTACAGCCTTCTAAAAGGTCGAGGAAGTTACCGAAGTCGAAATATGTTTGCTACATCTTGTCGGAGGCGTGGCCGATGTTGTAGCCTTCTAAAGGACTGAGGTATAATAATGTTGCTTAATTTTTGTCTTATTTTGTGCCTTAAAGAGCCTAAGGGTATATGGTGCAAATAAGATTGGTCCATTCATGTCTTAAAGAGCCTTAGGGTATATGACATGAATGGTGCCTTGCTTAAGTAACCTAATAAAAGCCAAATTTTGGTTGCCTCGATGTGGACTTTAATCTTGATGACATTTGATCTTTTGAAAAGGGCTAGGAGCTAATTATTGCATTCTTAACCGTTACGCTTTATTTTTGGAATTAATAAGTATCGAAATAAAAGTCTTAAAGAGCCTTCGGGTATATGACTTAAGTAAAATCTTGAGATACAAAAGTAGGATTTGCGGGAGGAAAAGTAAGTACATAATTAGTATTTATGAGTAGTGTTAGTGTCATGACTTGTAATTGACAATGATCTTGTTTTTAAGCTTAGCATGGGAAAAGTGAAAAATCGGGGATGATGAAGTTATCTTTTAGACACTTAATTGTGCTTTTTGTTCTATGATCCTCAAAGTTACCAATAAGGTAATACATTATGTCAACACAAATAAGTTGTAGTTAGATAGTTAGTTATCAAGAAAAACCATAAAAAAGAAAAAAAATCTTTGAAAATGGGAAATCGGGTGTTTTATAACTTGTGATCTCTTAGCTCTCTCAACAAAAATCTTTGCTACTTTTCAAAGGTTTAGTTTGGGGAAGTTTCGAGGTATTTGGTTATAAGGCATGTGATATTGCGTGAGGACACGTAATCGTTTAGTTTGGGGAATTTTGATAAGTGTAAAATACACATATCCATTTATGCTTAAAATAACCCAAATAAACCCAAAACAGACCAAAAAATGGCAAAAATATGCTTGTATTTGTGTTTTTTGTGTGCAGGTATGGATATATCAGAAATCACAAGAAAACCATCAAAAACAAACAAACACGAACACGAGAACGGAGATGAACAAAAAGCGGAACAAAGCTTAGGAAACAAATCAAAACCCTTAGTCAAAGTGGTACAAATCATGGGGTCAAAAACAAAGTTCAACAGATACCCAAAATAACCCCTCAACTTTCATGAAAGTCCATGAATGTGTCCCTAAGCCTAATTAACCCTCACCCACGGATACCATAAGCCCCCATACCCTAAGCCCCATTTAAACCTTTTCTTAAAAACCTCAAGGGACCATTATTACCATTCTCAAAAAAAAAAAAACCCCCTTCGTTTTAACACTATACTTGAGATAAAACAAATAGAAGGACTGAATTTTGTCAAGTTGCCAGAAGTTTTTAAAAATAGTTTTACACCATTTTTAGTTGTAAAAAGGAGTGGCGCAAAGACTTTTTATGTTCAATTATCATACAACCTACAATTCCACCCACTCATTAATATCAAAGCAAAGGCAAATGGAAATTGAGGGCTCTATGGTCAATTCAAGGGCTATTAACAAAACCCGGAGGGTTAAATCAGTAATCTCAAGTAACTTTCAATTCGTCACGGTCAAGTCGTCTAGGATGCGCACGTAATGGCGTATGATCTAAATCTGTGCGACTAGTCTGGGTGTGTTAGAGTTGTCTTGTGTTAGGGTGGTTCTCTTTTGGTCAGATGCATGCGAAAGCCGGGGAGGTGACGTCACTCGATTAGAGGGACTAACGGGGTGATGCTCTGTACATGGTCTACATTGGGAATCACAAGGAGTCAGATACAGTAGCGGATTAAGCCGGAACAGTACCGGTTGGCGTTTATATAGGGGGAGGAGTCAGATGATGGACTGAATCGTTAGGTGGCAACAGTAGCAAAACACACAATCAATCTTGGAGGAAATTTGAGCACTCATCTTGCATTTAGCATTGGTGGAGAAGCTGCACATACAGGCGAGAGGTAGTGATGGTATGGATGCGAAGCAAAGCGGCGTAGACAATGTTCACCCTACCTCAGCTTCGGACTATAAATAGACCCTCTCTTTTATCTTCTTTTTTCTAGCTTTTTCACCTATATAGCTTTAGATAGTAGCTTATTGTAATTTTGTTTTAAAATCAGTTGTAATTCTCTTTTATATAATGTAATCAAAGTGTTTAGTTAATCAAAGTTAGTGTTTGCTTTTAATCTTCTTAGTCTCTCTTTATTCATAAGCTCTCTAAAATAGCCAAACTGTCTCAATAAGCTAATAAGCTCATAATAAGCTCTTTCAGTCTATAAGCTGAAATAGAGCTTATTTAATTCAGTATTAATCATATCTAAACCTTTAATCAGCTTAACATATATTTACCTTAACTTGTGGATTATTGAGCTTTTTTGGAAGTTTGACCAATTATGGAAGGGTCAAAGAAGGACTTAACTCCTAGCTTATTTATAAGCTAGGAGAGCTTGTAGCTGCCTTTTATTAGGACCTCTTGTTTAGCTAGAGGATTAAGTGAGTTTTTCTTTAAATTTTCCTTACTTTTACATTTTAGCTTAAATAATTGTCTCTAGTGCTTATTAGTCTAATAGTTTGCTTATATGCTTCTTTTATTAGCTTAAATATTCTTATAATCATCTATTTGTGCTTAATTGTTATAGTTTATCATCTGTTTTCAGCTATTTAGTTATTAAACTTAGTTTACTTTCATAATAGTTATAAAGCCTAAAAAAACAAAAATAATAGATTAGCTTAATCTTAGATCTTAGCTTAATCTAGTTGTTAATTAGTGTTTAACCAAGTTGTTTTAAGCTTATAATTATCTGGTTATCAAGTTCTAATAAGTAGATTTCATTTTTAAGCTTTAATTTGAATTCTGTCAAACCTTAAGGGGTGTTTGGATTAAGCTACTTTGACCTCAAATAGTCAAAGTGAGCTTAAGTATTTGATTAGGTCAGTTTCAATTTCATTTAAAATCAGTAGTTAAATAGTTTTTATAGGTTAAATTTTGAAAATGAAAAAGTTATGGCTTATTTTAAAAGGTTCAGCACCAGGGCACTTTAAAGCTTAAGCTAGGATTGATTATTTTTGAGTTAGGTCCTCTAGGCTTTGGTTTATGCTTGTTTTGTGTTTATCCACACTCAAAGAGAGTGTTTAGTGCAGCACCAAACCTCAAGGGAGCCTGCACTTTGGTCTTTGTTTGTGCCAATTGCACCTATCCCATGTGCAAGTATATTAGCTAGTATATATCACAGCTAAAAACATATCTCTCAGATGGATTGCGTTTTTTTATTTAAAGCAAATTAATAACTCCCTAACAATTAATTAGTAAAGAACAAATTCTACTCTATGACATACCTAACCTTTAACCTGAAACCTCGTCCACCTCTCAAGTTTTATGTGCCATTCCATTCTCGTCGCGAAAACTAAAAAAGAAAAGAAAAAATATGTCAATTGTGATAATTCGATTGTTTCATAACGCATAACTAAATAAACTTGACTGTTAAAAGATGCCATACCTCCTAAAGAACAAATAAATAGTACCTTAGCAAGCACATTACTAATAAGCCTAAATTGATAAAACCTTACCAAGTTTATGGCTTAACACACTCAATAAACTTAAACTAATAAACTCATAAGCTAGAAAAAGTAAGCTTATTGATTTTCGGAATCCCAATAAGCTGATAAACCAAACAAAATCTAATTTGAACATGATTGTAAAAAATAACAAATACCAATAAAATAAAATAAAAATTTGAGGACCTCAACTTGTTAAGGTAAGACACCAACTTTTCCCGCAAGTACCCGAACACATTCGCAAAACTCAGCAGTCCCGTCATCTACACTCTCACTTGCAGAAGTACAAAAATAACAACAACAAAAAAGCATAAAACTCAAATTAACTGTTATGCATCCGTAAATAAAAATAAAACCAATCAACTCCTTCTTATATATATATATATATATATATATATATATAATTAATCAAGAAAACAACCACATACATATTCATACCTCTTATGCCCAAACTTAGATCTTGAAATAAGTTCTTTACAAAAATATAAACAATACTCAAATGATATTCAAGTAAATATAACATAACTAAAATCATATTAATAAACATGCAATTAAAAAAACCCAAGAAAAAAAATATAAACTTTATATAAAAATTATCTAAAATATGATTTGTTTACTTCATCCTTTTTTATAATCCATGAATCAAAATAGTTGGAAGCTGCAAAAATTATTGATGAAACCCTGTGTGTTTTTTAGAATGAATCAGGTGTGTGACTTTTTTTTATGTGGGGTTGATGTGTGTTTTTTGGGTTTTGTGGGATGGAATAGTATTAGAGAAGAGTTGAATCCAGGTGGGCAGATGGAGGGGAAAACATGTATAATATAACACCTTGTGTTTTCAAGTCATTGACGACATCAACAAATACCCACATTTATACACAATACTTAAATTTTACAAAAATATATCATATATAACATATATATGCCGAAATTAGTGCAATGTATACAAGGTTATATAAGAAAAATGAAAGAAATCTTGCAACTAGGTCTTTGTACATCACCTTTGCATTAAATGAAGCCATGCTTCCCATACCCTTGACCAACTATTTCCTTAAATCACTCATCTTGTCTTGTATAGTGTTATTGACTAGTTTTTATACATATAAGTCTTGCACTCCTAAAGAAAGATAACATCTGGAATAAAAGTAATGCTGACACTTACAACTGCTTGAAGGATTACAACTGCTAGAAGAAGTTTCTTCTGGTCAGAAAGGATAAAGACAAGAGTAAATTATTAAGATGAAGATTGTTTATCAAGATTACTGTACGGGGATAAGTATGAATATATTTTTGTAAAAGAAACGTATAATTATTTGTTTAGAAGATCATGATAAGCCTAGGAAATAAAATTGAAAGCCAGTTAGGACCCTTGGTGTATACAATGTAGACCAATGGTATAGAGTTAATTGTACCAAAACATACATACGTTTTGATATATAGCTATAAAGGTTGTAAACCCTAGTAATATAACACAGAAATCGTATAAATTTATAATAATATTAGCAAACTTTTTAGTAAATAACATTGTTCATGACATTGTTCATCTAACGGTTTATTGTTTTATTAATATTCTTCCTAGTATTAAAGAGTAGATTCCGCATACTACTTTTAGTATTCACAAAGTTTCTACCATAGTTGTTTTGGATTTATCCAGAGTAACTTAACCTTTACAAGCTAAGGAATCGATCTTAAGTTGGGATAAACATCATTTGGTACAGAAGATACATTACTTTGTACAACTGGCACTCGAGTTGTCCTTTACGATACTGATCATACGGAATTCAATATTACTATACTATTATAAAATCAGTTTGAAGTCAACAACGTAGTTTTGGTTATACATTTGTAATGCATCTCGTGTACTTTCATGATAGTCACTAAACAGCATCCTGATATTGTTCCTGATCTGGTACCGAGGGTCAATAGAATGTCTGAATCATATGATGGACTGGCTTCATCATAAACATGATCTGTTGATGAGAGATTTGCCATGAACATAGTCTGTACAGTGGGAGCCTCATCAACATCAGAATCAAAAGCATCACAATCATCAGCTTGAAAGACATTATGCCATACATTGAGTGCTAAATCAGGATCAGTATGCTCATCCAACATCTTCATCAACCGGCATTGTCTTGTCCACAACTGCAATTAAAACAACAACTGCTCTCATCCAATGCCACCATCATTCTCCTATGCTAGCATTCAGCACATCTTGTCTTTGAAGTAATTCTGAGTTCTGTATGTCAGCATGTGGCTGAGTGCAAGCACCTGTGCCAAGGTGGCTATACCATTATGTTGATAACACTGTAATTGCCTTGCTTGACCTGATTAGCAGTCCCAACATCTGTTCTGGATCTCCCCCATAACCAAGCTGTACCCTGCAAATACCCTTCCATTGTTCCCCTGACCTCTATTCTGATGACCCTGAACAATCAAACAACACCTTGCCAGATCCATTGAAGTGCTGTGGCTTAGTACCTTGTATTTGATGAAGTCCTGAGATTAATTATTAGTTGAGGATGGTATGTTTTGTATGATTGGGTAAGTAGGGCAAGTGTGTTGGTTAAGTTCTTAATTAAGTTATCCATTGGAGAAAGTCCTTAATCAAGTTGAGTATTGTCAGCAAAGTGTGGTTGAGCATGTGTGGATGGTGGAGTGGTAGATGATTGTGAGTAGTACTGCTGATGTGATACATTAGACATTAAGGCGAGAGGATCAACATTGGGGTTAGTGACAATCGTTCCAAGCATCATTTTTGTCTCATTGTGCATGTGCCGTCAGTGATATGCTTTAGATAATGCAGTACAGCTGATAGATATTGGATGGCCCTCAATCTTCTATTCATTCACTGTTTGTACGAATACAACCCCAGTTCCAATGCAACATGTTATTAATAAACTTTGAATTCAACTGCATTCTGGGCATGGTCATCTTGATGTTTCGCATGTCATTGATGAACTTGGTAAACCTGATGTAGTTATCAGAAAATGTGTTTTCTCCTTTATTTCTGACAGAAGTGGTTACAAAATCATCATATAGTATATGTGATTCAACGTGTCTTTCTTTGGTTAATGTCAAAACCCTCCCAGGAAATCTTTACATTATCCCAGATGTCTTTTACATCAGTGTAATGATGAAAGAGTGTAGATGTCCTTTGTGACAACCCTTGAAGTAGGAATATTTGTTGCCCGAGATGTCAGCATCATAACTTCCTTATCTTTAGGTGAAAGTCGGAGTAGACTCTGAGCTCATCTGGACCTGAATGTAGGGCACCTTCATTCCTTCAGCAAGTGTTTCCCTAATTGTATCCCCATCTGAAAAGGTCCTACATGCAATCGACTGTCATGATATCACTCATTCTCTATACCCCCCCCGACAATAAAGTCTAATACGTTGTTGCCTATGAATCAAAGTCATTCTATCAAGCATAGGTAATCTTCCTGGGAGTATCGGTAACTGGCACTTTGGATATCTTCTAAAAGATTAGCATCTTAGTTAAGTTGTGAAATGATTTAAGTAGATTCGAACAATGTATAGTGAGTTGTATGTTAAAAAGATGGTGATTTTTTGGTTTAACTGTTTTTTGTTTTGAAGTTAGTTATGTTTGGACAAGTTAGAATAATAGTCCAAATACCAAACAGTGTGCCAAGACCGCTAGGATTAGTGCTCCCAAAACCGCTTAACTTGTCCAAACCGACCGTGAGCACAGTCAAACCGCTAATGAAGAAATTATAACCCAATACCGCTAACCAAAACGAAGAAAAATGGCCAAAGGAGAGATGATTCCCAAAAGACCTTGAGAAAAAATCTTCAAAAACCTGTAACAAACCCGCTACCTATAAACCGCTACGAATGGTAAACCGCTATGAAGTTATTCTAAACCTAAACCGCTACTAGAAGATACAGATAAACCGCTATGAAGAACTAACACCAAACCGCTACCAAGAAATGAAATTGGCAGAGGTTTGTTTTTTCCTCCCAAATCGCTACATTGAGAAATTTGTCTTTCAAAAACCTGTAAAACGTTACGGACAAACCGCATAATAACCAAGTCTCTATTTCTAAGTAAAACTGCTACACTAGGCAGACAAACCGCTATTGACAAACCTCTGCCTAATAAGACAAACCGCTGTCAAAAACGACAAACAGCTAGCACAGGTATGGTCGACAAACGCCAAACAATGTACTTTCCAGACAAAGTGCCAGAACATTAAACAAACCAGCTAGGCTACGATAAACTACAAGCAATTACCAAACTGCTAAACGATGAACTACGAACCTTTTACACCTTAAAAAACACGCAAAAAAATCACCTTTTGAATGTTTTAACTTATTTCTTTTGCACAAATAAGTATGAGAATAGCTATAAGCAGACTACAAAAATATAAATTTTTAAGCACAGGAGATCCGAGAAAATCAATAAACACAAGAAAAATAAACAAGATCTAAAACCCCTAAAACACTTAACGTTTGATCTAAACCAAGCATCTAAAAACGCCCACACAAGACGATCTAAAATCATCCCATGAGCTCTGATACCAATTGTAGATATGTGAAAAACATAACATCAATGAAGAGACATGGATTTAGCCAATCTAAGAGAGAAAGTTCAGAGAGATAAGACATTCTAGTGAGAGAAAAGTGTCAACTTGTATAATGAACTTGACTAACCACCCACTTCCAAGTCATTGGAAGTGACGCTTATAAGTAACTACAAACCGCCTAAAGGCCATGTGTAGTTGGTCTTTAGACATGTTGGGTTTAAATACACGGCCCCATTACGCAAATATGTTATACATTAAATATTAAACGATTAAATACGAGCTACAATAAACGGTAAAATACAACTGGGTGACGATCTTTTTTCATAATGTCTGAACATATGTCTAACAGGAAACATGGTTGTGTAGAAAACAAAAAATGATGACCATGAAGTAAACAGTTCCTTCATAATACCTATAGACTAAAATTATTACTAAGTAGTAGAGGAGGAAAGTAATACACCCAATACTTGGTTGATCCCCTTTTAATATATTTTTAAAAATAGCAATTCATTACACTCGGGGCCAGTAATAGTCTTCATACTACCTTACTTGTTGTATCGTTGCCTCAACCGAAATAGTAAATCAGACGGGTAATATACAGTTCACTAATTATGAATAATATAACATAGAAAACACAAGTGTAGACGAAAAGCAACAACACTAGGAGAAGTCAATCTAGGGTTGTAATAACATGAGTTAAATGAATAAATTTTTTTAATTTAAATTGTTTAACACCAGTTAGATTAAATATTAGATTTAATTAATAGTTAAACAAACCAACCGATCTTAAACCATAGAGTTTACATTCTTTCATAAAGAATATAAAAATACCAAAATATAATCTCTCTCAACCCCTAGAATTGCACTGTTAGACCTGTGGATCAAGCCTTCCCAACCTATTCCCCTAAGAACGATAACAACCCTACCGAGTCTTGCTATACTACTACTACCATGGTTAGGATTACTCTGCCTAAGTGAGTTATGTAAAACTTCTTGTAGAAGCACGGGGCGATGACGACGATCGCATCAAGTATTTTTAGGCTCCTGCTTATATCGTGGGGAATACGTGAGAGCAGGTTTTTGACGAATCATACAGTTTTTCTCTCTACTCTATACTCTCTCTATCTCACGTTGAATTCACTTTATGCGCGTGAGCTTATTTTTATTTTCGTTAGATATTAGCTTTCTTAGAGTCTATTTCTTCCTTTTTTTTGGTGTTATTTTTGTTCGATCCATTCTCATCAATCACCTATGGAGACGAGAGATCCTAGTCCTGACTCTTGAGACTACTCCAAACATAGCTACGAGGGCTACAGGAATACCATTTAAGCACCCCAGTAGGGAACATACGGAACCTCTGAGAGTCGAGACTGTGCCATCATCCTGGTTGGTGCTAAATGGAATGTGATGCTAGCGCGAGGTCTGACACGGACTTCTGTCTGAGGATCCAAACCCAACACCTCAAGATTTATTAAAAAACTTGGGGACTCTACTTGACGCTGTGACTGTTGCCGAATTGGGAAAGAACCGCGCTTGCTATTAGTTTTCATATTTTCCATTGGCGATCAAGATAGCAATTTGGCTTGATCAGTCTCCCTGCGAGGTTCCTTACCACATGGAGGAAGTCTGACTATAATCGTTCCCTTGCTCAAATTTTTTCTACCGGGAAGGACGTGCAAAAATAACAATAATGATAGACTATGTTCTAGGATCAAACTATCATGGAGATAGATTATTTTATAGAGAATAGATCTGTATAGTATTTTATAATTTATTGTACATTATCCAATGGGGCATAGTGTGGTGCGTTGGCTGTCAAATCTAATTGGAGATTTAGATCAATTTGGTATATGGTAGGATATTTTATGTGGCGTAATGGGGAACGTGACGGCGCGACGGTAAACGGCCGAAGAGAAGATGTTATGACGCGTGAGCGTAGAGAGCGAGAGTGCTGAAATCAGGTGTGAACCATGCCCCTCATACGACCATGAGGGCGGTGAATGACAGCGCCGCGCAACAATTTTCCATGCGCGCGCGAGTGATCAACGCTATTTCTACACCTCAAGGCATATCTCTCTATCTCTCTCTCGCTCTCATCGACCAACGTGAAGGACTTTCTTGAGCTCGAAGTGACAGATTTACTTCTTACTTTAAAGGGTCTCAGAGGGGTGACTATACCGAGGCATCAACTCATAACCCTCAAATTATGTTGGAAGCAGAGTTGCGTACCCCCATCCGTAAAAATCAATAATGTACAACCAAAAATGAACACCTTCAGCTTTTACAGTGAACGACAGTAATAATACCCGACATCCACTAGAGTTAGGAACGACCACTATGAGATTGTGGATAGAGTTAAGAATAATTGAAAACTATATGTTTGATTGGAAATTTAAAGATTGACATTTTTAGAAATTGCGAGAGTAGCTAAATGATAGGATGACTAAATGTCGGGCTTCTTAAGGAATTACAACTAGCAGGGCACCTAAAAATGTGTCTTATTAAAATAAGAGGAGATGGCCCCGGCACCAAAGCGTAAATCCATTTCTCTCAATCAAAGATGGATGAGAAAAAAAAATGACATATATTGGCACGTGAGCAACCATCGATGTATTTAAAGAAACAAGCATGGTGTATCTATTAAAGGAGGGCCGAGACACATAATGAAGTCAAAAATAGCCAAAATAACCAATGAAGAAAAGGCTGAGAAAGGAAAGAAGCAGTGAGGCACCCAGTTCTCAGTCTGTAAATAGTCGTACGAAGCATAAGATGAGTGAAAAGCTAATCGAATGACTTGTTGACTATCTCGCGAGAGATTGCAATTTATCTTGCGCGCGTATTCGATGAATCTCTCTATATATCTGGACGCAAAGTTAAAGGAAACATAATAATGGTGTCAGCTAATGGGCCTGTATATGAGTATCTATCTCTCTCAACAAATCTCTCTCTATCTCTCACAAAGAAGTTCGTGACATTAGAGGAAACTTAAACCTTTGAAATACACCGTTTACAACATATATAGGCCGCGAGCCGAACACGTGAAGTGCTCGCTTAACTGATTCTATGGATCCCCGATGTAAACGTCATGTCCCTGCGCGTCCAACTTATATCAACTCTTACGCGTGACGAAAGACCTACTAAGACAGACCTTATGACTCTCGCTAGCTACCTACGTCGATATCTAAACCAATAGGAAAGCTGAGGCGTACTAGTGAGGTCTGTTGAACAATAGTTACGCGTTACCATGATTTTGTGATTCTGTACATTAAGGAAGACTAAAATAGCCTTTCATCTTTAGAATACCATTCGCTAACAATGGCTAAAGAGGTCTGATTAACGGTTGAGGACAAGGGCACCATAACTCTAAGGTCTGGAAAGAGTAAGATAAGTTTCCATAGGATACCTGAATCCCCCGGTACGATAGAGAGAGGAGTCAAGAACGACATAGAGCCTATAGCCCCCACTATGACTATGAATATACTAGTCCTAGAATGGGAAGAGAATGAATCATGTACTTCAACCAGGAAAAGGAGATAGATTTACCGATGAGATAATGACTAAGAACTTTATAAATAAGCATCCCCTCTCACAAAAGTTAAAGGATAAATAAAACGATAAGAGATTCACGTAAGAGTGTGAACTCAATAAAAAAGATCTAGCTACAAGACTCAGTAAATAAAAAAGCGGCTTTTTTGGGAGGAACCAAATATTTTATCATTTCCCGCAATTAGGATGTAGCGAGATAGAGTTATGATTCTTAATTCTTTACATTGTTTGTTTATCTATCGAGGGTTGAATTATTTTGTAAATCATGGCTTGAGTAGAGATTGTTTGTGTATAACTCTCTCTCTTATTTCAATCAAAGTGGACGAGAGTTCACACAATGGACAAAATTAAGTGTAGGGAAAGTTATTCGGGTTTTAGACAAATTCAAGCATTTAAAATAAATTGTTATAATAGATGTTCACCGTCAGTTTCGAGTCATATGATAGAATTTCTATCTCACTCAACAACAACGTGAATTAATCGAAAACAAATTGAATTTTAACTGCTTGAATTTGGTTCTAAAAACACGAATAATTCGCTCTCTTCACGCCGAAGCGTTTGTGTTGTAAAATCTACCTTGTACTCGAATGCACGACGCGAGCAGCGCGTGAACTGCGCAGTAGTACAAACTCTCACACAGCAGGCAAGCTCGCGAACATAATTCGCGCTCCATAGCGCGAGCGCCAACAAACAATAAAGAATTAAGCACGCGCGCACAAGACACTCCTAATTGCGGGAAAAGTAAAGTATATAGGTTCCTCCCAAATAAGCGCTTTTATATTTACGATCTTGTAGCTAGACTACCAAGTCCCCTCTCCCTTACGTGACTTCTCCTTCACGTTTATTTCTCCATTTAACTTTTGTGAGAGGCGGATGCTTATTTATAAAGTTCTTGTTTCTTCATCGGTCAATGGTGTGAATATACTAAAGTTGATTGATGAAGGACTATTTTAGATGGGAACTTTTCGGGAAACACTTGCTAAAGGTACTAAAGGTGCCCTACATCTAGGTCCAGAATGACCTCGAGTCTATTTTGACATCTCACCCGAAGATAAGGAAAGGTACAACGCTGACATTCAGGCAACAAACATCCTACTTCAAGGGTTACCAAAGGATATCTACACTCTTATCAATCATTACGCTGATGCAAAGGACATATGGGACAATGTGAAAATGCTCCTGGAAGGTTCGGAATTAACCAAAGAAGACCGGGAATCACAGCTGTATGATGACTTTGAACACTCACGACTAGTATGTTCGGTTTGTCAAACTCATCAATGACATGCGGAACATCAAGATGACGATGTCTAGAATGCAGATGAACTCAAAGTTTGTGAACAACATGTTGCCTGAATGGGGTCTATTTGTAACAGCAGTGAAACTAAACAGAGGATTGAGGGACTCCAACTATGATCAGTTGTATGCTTATCTGAAGCAACACGAGGCACATGCCAATGAGAACAAAATGATGTTGGATTGATTCACTCAACACATTGTAGATCCTCTTTCTTTGATGTCCAATGTCTCACACCAACAATACTATTCACAATCATCTACAACTCCACCATCCACATATGTTCCACCACACTTTGCTGACAACACTCAACTTGATTCGGGACTCTCTCCATCGGATAACTTAATTGAGAATTTAACCAACACACTTACCCTACTCACCCAATCATACAAAATGTACTTTCCTCAAACAAACAATCAACTCAAAACTTCATCTAACCCAAGGAATCAAGCTATAGTTCAAGATGGCAGGGTTGTTGTTTAGAATGTTCAAGGTCAACAGAATAGAGGACAGGGGAACAATGCATGGGGTGCAGGTGCAGCTGGTTATGGGGGAGCATAAAATAGAGTTAGGAATGCTAATCCAGGTCAAGCAAGGCAGGTTAAGTGCTACAACTACAATGGTATAGGCCACATAGCAAGGAACTGCACTCAACCCAAGCATCCACAGAACTCCGAATACTTCAAAGACAAGATGTTGCTGATGCAAGCTTAGGAGAACGGGGTGGCATTGGATGAAGAGCAGTTATTGTTTATTGCAGGTGGACAAGACAACGCTATTGATGAAGATGTAGATGAGCAACCTGTTCAGGACTTAGCACTCAATGTGGATAATGTGTTTCAAGCTGATGACTGTGATGCTTTTGATTCTGATGTTGATGAGGCTCCCACGACACAGACTATGTTCATGGCTAATCTATCATCCGCAGATCCTGTTTATGATGAAGCTGGTCTGTCTTATGATTCAGACATTCTATCTAAGGTACACGACCATGATCACTATCAGGATGCTGTTTGTGAACATCATGAAGAACACGAGATGCATGACGATGTACAACCAAACTACGTTGTTGATTCACATGCTAATTATACGAGTGATAGTAATATGATTCTGTATGATCAGTATGTAAAGGACAACGCAGTGCCAGTTGTACAAAGTAATGTATCTTCTGTTCCAAATGATGCATACATGATGATATTTAATGATATGCATGAACTGCATGCCCAATCTATCTCTGACACAACACGAAACATAGTAGTTGATAATTCATTAATTGTTGAACTTGCAACATATAAGGAACAAGTTGAACTATATGAAAGACGGGCCAGGTTTGAATTACAAATAGAGAACAAAAGATTGATGAAATATTAAGAATAGTTATCACTGACCATAATATTAAGGAAGAAAATTTGAAAAAGGAACTTCATTCTATAAAAATGCAACTTGCTTCTACCATCAACCATAACAAGTCAATGGTAGAAGAAGTTACGTCTTTGAAAAAGGATTTTAAACAGAAAGAAAACAAATACCTTGAAGAATTTTTGGACATGAAAGCTTTAAAAGAAAAGGTCGAGGATAAATTATACAAACAAGACCAGTCTCTTCAAACAGTTCACATGTTGTGTAAACCAAAGCCCTATTATAATGAACAGAATAAGGTAGCTATTGGCTACAAGAACCCTTTATGCCTTACCCGTGCAAAGCAAGTTCAGCCTGCTCTATATAATGGTTATGAAATTATCAAAAACAATCATGTCCCGGCTTTAGTGCACAACACAGAGGATACCCTAGAGATAGCTGAAATCACTAGGAGGAAAATGAATGAAAAAACAATAGTTATGCTCATCACAAAGTTAACTTCTGGTTAATGAGGAAAAGATAAGTTTATGAAAAAAGCTAGATATAAAACTGATGTCCTTCCATACCATAAGAAACTGTTGGCAAAGCTGAAAAAGTAAAAGAAGATTTAAAAAGCAAAGTAGAAAATGGCACAACACTTCAAAAATCGTGGTAAACTGCTAATACTCAGATGATGTTAATGATAAATTTGGCTGGTTATGGGGAGTACATATATAATAGCACAACTTGGTTATGAAAAATGAGTTTACAATGTGTATTATGATACAGGATGTGATTTTAGGAAATCATCTTTGTATGATATGGTTTTGTATACAGCAGAAGGAATGCATGTTGTACCCCCACCCATGACAGGGAATTACATGCCATCTGGACCTGATATTGAAATAGATTACTCACAATTTACATATGGTCCAAAACAGTCTCAACCTAGTGAATCTGAAACCCAAACCAGTGACTTTGATACTTGTGAATCAAATTGTAGTGATGAAACACATGAATCTTTGCCTGAACCAGCTGTCAATGAACCCAAAGTAGTAAGTCAACCTAAGGTTTGGTCTGATGCTCCTATCATTGAGGAGTATGAATCAGATAGTAAAGAAAGACATGTTGTCTATAACCCCACAAAAAGAACAGGAAAAAACTATGTTTATTGCTTTTATTAATACTGATAAGCATGTAAAAACTCCTAGGCAAACTGTTATAGAACAAAACACATGTAGTCAGAGTCCTAAACCTGATAAAAAGGATTGTAGTGGTTTAATGTCTAAAAAACTGGGTTTGGGATTTGGGTATACCAAAAAGGCATGTTTTGTATGTGGAAGTTTTAGCCATCTTATTAGAGATTGTGATTTTCATGAGAAAAGGATGGCTAAACAAGCTGAATTAAACAATAGGATGAGTAAGGGGTCTAGTCAAAGGGAGATTAGGCCAGTATGGAACAATGTGCAAAGAATGAATCATCAAAACCAATTTGTTCCAAAAGCAGTACTAACTAGAACTGGAAAGATTCCAGTTAATACTGCTAGAACTAGCGGTACTAACACAGTTAATACTGCTAGAGCTAGCGGTACTAACAATGTTAGTACTGCTAGACATAATTTTAACAGTCAGGCAGTACTAACTAATGCTGCCAGGAAAATTAGTACTGTTAAACCTTTTGTGAATAAAGTTAGACCAAAAACTGTTTTTCATAAAACTCATTCACCATTTAGAAGGCCTTTTAATAACACAACAGCACTTAAAACCACTTTTACAAAGCAAAAAGTTAATACTGCTGGGGTTAATTCAGTTAGTGTTATTGGGCAAAATAGGGAAACTGTTGTTAAGACCTCAGCAGGTTGTAATTGGAGAACCAAAAGGCATTATTGGAATAGAGTCTCCAAATACAATAGTGGATCAATGACAAGGACAAATGTATATTTTCTAAGATCCACAAGCGACTCAAGTCAGCAATGGCTTGGTCCCAAGAGAAACTAATACAATTAAGTTTATCTAAAAGTTTAGTGCTGCCAGTACAAATGTTTAGGTAACTGTCAATTTAATAGTACTGTAGTAGTATAGAAGTATAATACTGTGATAGTTTAAACTCAAAACTGCTTATATTAATTACTGTTGTGATTATTGCATAAAATGTTATGGATTCCTATTTTCCTATGTCATTGAACTAACTTTTTGCAGGTAAGAAAAGTCTTAAATATCTGTTATGAAATCCCTATTTTTAGGGATTAAGATTAAGATAGGATTGCCCAACTTTAAATAAGTCACAAGGAAATTAATGCTATTGGTATCGTTGATTGGGTGTAAGAATTAGAACTGTTAGTGTACTTACAATACACTATGCATAAAAAGCAGTTGGTTTAATCCAGCACGAGTAAAACATTAGTACTGCACGTTGTTTCATTAGTGTTGCTCGTTTTGGATGTGGAGTTATGTTTGCTATCAATAACAGTGTACGTACTGCTAGCCTTAAAGATTAATCTGCTAGTTTTACCGATATCGACAACACACATTTTGTTTTCTCGATGATTTAGAAAAAACAGAATACATCTCAGTTGTGTTTACTGAAATTTATTTCAGCAAGTTTTAAATGGTGAGATGAGAATAGTTGTTAAGTGTTGGTTTAATCACCACACAACAATGTACATCAGTTCACCATGCTAATAGGCCAAAATAACAGGCTAAGTCCAAAACAAAATGGCTTGTGGTAAAGACATCTCAAATCCGTTTATGGTTGACAATTTACCAAAAATTGTAGGGTTTCCAACTCACCTTGCTTCATGGTTAAGAGTTGGCTAGTCCAGGATCAAACAGTTTCATGGTAAAGACACTCAAATATGTTGAATTAGTTGATAGTTTGCTACAAAAACTATAAGGTTTATCAATGCACCATGTTCATGAGCCATCATGCAGCCATAAAGTCGTCGCGCGAGGCAACCGATCTCAACGCCACATCACCACCGATATTTGGCTAAAAGACCAAACTCAATTCGTGATGGTTGACATTTTACCAAAAACTGTATGGTAATCAACTCACCATATTTTTGAAATAAAGATTTGACAATCCCAGAGCAAATGAGCTACATGTAAAAGGAAAATCAAATCCGTATTAATGCGCCGAGTATTTTTGCCAAAAACTACAACGCCAACTAGTTGGATTGTTTACTGAAAAGATTTGCCTGTGTTTCTGAAAGGAAGTTGCTGTTGAAAGCGTATGCAGAATGGATAGCAAAAGGATGTCAAAGATATTAAAGATCAAATTTGACAAATGTTTGCATACATCCTTCAAGAACCTAAGAAGAAAAACCGAAGAAACATGAAGATAAACAAGTTCAACAACATTTTAGGGGAGCATATTGGAATATACAATCCTAACTTAGAACCGTTAGTGAAATACTAGTACCGCTAGTCAATCAGTTAGTACTGAAATACAAAATTTAGTACTGTTCCAATAGTTAGTACCGTAGAACAAAATGTTAGTACCCGATTAAGAGATATTATGAGATGTAGATAGAGAAAGTGAAAATTGTATTATCTTTTACGCGGTTTGTAAGCCAGAATGTTTGGGAATCATAGTCTATAAGACGACCCATTATTAATGATTACAAATAAGGGAAAGAGAATTACAGATATATGATTTGCAGCTATTATGTGTTGGTGGAGCATGATCAAGGAAATCTAAGTCCAGGGGAAGCAATGAAGATTTTGTTTCATTCAGAATGATCCATCTCAACTCAGGGAAGCTTTGCTTATGATGAATTCGTACACGACTTTGTTTGGTTGTCATCATCAAATAGTGGGAGATTGTTGGATTCTTGATTGATGAACAAAATAAATAAAAGAATAGACACAAGGAGGATCAAAGTTGGACATTATGGATTTCTTCAGCTATGAGAACATTCATTAGGGAAGAATGGATCAATGGATTACAAGATGGAAGAACACAATATTGACTAATATTAGTTACATGGGGGGGATGGGGGGGCGGGGCAGGGGTGGGTGTATATTAGGAAATGCATTAATGAGTATTAAATATATCGAAATGGGATTGACTAGGAATTATGGAACCATTAAATAGTAATTGATGTAAAATAATAAAGAAAGTATTAAAAGAGCGTTGTAAACTACTTGACTCCTTAACCTATAAAAGGAGGCCGTAGGGTTTAGAGAAAATAATCACTTCCAATATCATTCACACCTCAACATTAGTTCGCATAGTTAGTAATCTGTAACCCTTAAAGCAAGATAATAGAAATCAAAGTTTAAGTATTCATTGTCCTTCTAATACAATTGTATAGATTCGCAGACACAATAAGTATTCATAGTCAGTGTTTCTCTATAGTCAATCTGTATTTATACAAGTTGGCTATCACCCTTAGCAGGCTGCAAAGATCTGTTCAGTTTGGGACTCCCAAACAATCAACTCAGAACTTCATTTAACCCAAGAATCAATCCACAGTCAAGACGGAAGGTTGTTGTTATTAGAATAGTAGATAGGGTCGATAGAATAGAGGACATGGGAACAATGCACGGGGTGCAGGTGCAGCTGGTTATGGGGGAGCACAGAACAGAGTTGGGAATGCTAATCCAGGTCAAGCAAGGCAGGTTAAGTGCTACAACTACAACGGTATAGGCCACATAGCAAGGAACTGCACTCAACCCAAGCGTCCACAGAACTCTGAATACTTCAAAGACAAGATGTTGCTGATGCAAGCTCAGGAGAATGGGGTGGCATTGGATGAAGAGCAGTTATTGTTTATTGCAGGTGGACAAGACAACGCTATTGATGAAGATGTGGATGAGCAACCTGTTCAGGACTTAGCACTCAATGTGGATAATGTGTTTCAAGCTGATGACTGTGATGCTTTTGATTCTGATGTTGATGAGGCTCCCACGGCACAGACTATGTTCATGGCTAATCTATCATCCGCAGATCCTGTTTATGATGAAGCTGGTCCGTCTTATGATTCGGACATTCTATCTGAGGTACACGACCATGATCACTATCAGGATGCTGTTTGTGAACATCATGAAGAACACGAGATGCATGACGATGTACAACCAAACTACGTTGTTGATTCACATGCTAATTATACGAGTGATAGTAATATGATTCCGTATGATCAGTATGTAAAGGACAACGCAGTGCCAGTTGTACAAAGTAATGTATCTTCTGTTCCAAATGATGTGTACATGATGATATTTAATGATATGCATGAACCGCATGCCCAATCTGTCTCTGACACAACACAGAACACAGTAGTTGATAATTCATTAACTGCTGAACTTGCAACATATAAGGAACAAGTTGAACTGTATGAAAGACGGGTCAGGTTTGAATTAACGAAAAGAGAACAAAAGATTGATGAACAATTAAGAATAGTTATCACTGACCGTAATATCAAGGAAGAAAATTTGAAAAAGGAACTTCATTCTGTAATAATGCAACTTGCTTCTACCATCAACCATAACAAGTCAATGGTAGAAGAAGTTATGTCTTTGAAAAAGGATTTTAAACAGAAAGAAAACAAATACCTTGAAGAATTTTTCGACATGAAAGCTTTAAAATAAAAAGTCAAGGATAAATTATACAAACAAGACCAGTCTCTTCAAACACTTCACATGTTGTGTAAACCAAAGCCCTATTATAATGAACAAAATAAGGTAGCTATTGGCTACAAGAACCCTTTATGCCTCACCCGTGCAAAGCAAGTTCAGCCTGCTCTATATAATGGTTATGAAATTATCAAAAACAATCATGTCCCGGCTTTAGTGCACAACACAGAGGATACCCTAGAGATAGCTGAAATCACTAGGAGGAAAATGAATGACAAAATGAAAGACCCTGAGTGTGTGACTCATAAGGTTAAGATTGCACCACCTGATTACTCGAAAGAGAATTATTTAGCGACCTTCACACCACAGAAGCAATTGACCCCTGAGCAAATATTTTGGTCTCAAGATCTCATCAAGATGAAAGAAAAAGCTCTCAAAGAGCAGACCACCGCCTCAAGACCAATCAAAGCGTTGATGGTGTATCCGCCAAATACACCTGCAACGCTTGTCCCTAGGGTGCTTCCAACAAAGAGTCAAGTGAAAATTAATATTTTTACACTTATACAACTTTTTTTGGAATTTGAAAAAACCTGTAAAAAGAGAATTACACCAACAGGGCTCACTGAAGGGGAAAGGGGTTTTGAACAAACCAAGGAATGTTACCTCACCGAGGTCATTCCATTTTTCAAAACACTTAAAGAACATTTTGAGGGAATTCAAAAGGCTTTAACTAAAGAAATTAAAGAAATGAAAGACATTTTTGAAGAGTTAGAAGCTGAAGTTGACCAAAATGTTGTAAATAGGAAGCATGATGAGATTGAGCGGAAAAATCTTCTTATTGCAAATGATAATTAAAGAAATAAAAGACATTTTTGAAGAGTTAGAAGCTGAAGTTGACCAAAATATTGTAAATAGGAAGCATGATGAGATTGAGTGGAAAAATCTTCTTATTGCAAATGATAATTTAATTGTTGATTGCTTTTCTAAAGAAGAGTTTTATATTGCAACGAATTATGAGCTTACTGTATCTAGATTTACTGTAATGCATGAAGCCTACACCATTGTTCAAACACGTTGTTTGGAACTTGAAGCAGAGCTTTCTAAATTACGAGATAA
>BQNB010068067.1:0-33971 GCA_026074375.1 Tanacetum coccineum
TTTATATGAAATACTTGAGGTTTTCCGACTGATTAAAGACGAATATGCATGTTGTTGGTATGGCGTTGGAAAGTAGTCGGTAGTTTGAGTAAATTAGCGACGGAAAATTTACCATCGGAAAATCCATCAGTGAAAGTCAGTTTTCTAGTAGTGGAAGGTACCACTAAAATTCCTGATTTTATGTCAAACAATGCTACTGATTTCCCATATGGATGCTCGCGGCAGAGAAATCAACTACTGTCATGATATTGTGTTCATTTGTTTGCTTATCATGGTGTTTTAGTTGAAAATTAAGCTTTCCACCAAGAAGTAGTTTTACCTAGTGATATAATATTTAATCGTTAGTGATGTCTAAAAAAAGGAACAAGTGTATATTCAAAGTAACCAGAAAGTATTCCTTGGTCATTCCAACCCAACTTGGCAGTTTTTAGTCCCTACTAAAAGATATCTCATATTCTCATCTTAACCCGTTTTTCACCCTAACAGTAGGTCTAAAGGTAGTGTGCCCCATTATAGAAACTCTTAAGAAATGATGAAATATACAATCAAAAAGTATAACAACTTACCCGAGATATGATATGTTATGCCAGGACTCAAGCCCAACGAATAACCGCGACCCAAGAGGGTTACGTCCAAGCCCATATGGCATAAAGATTATGTAATATAATCTATCCTTATTTAAGTGTCATTGTTTAGGCATGTCTTCATGTTTATCTAGGAAAGTCAATAAATACTGAATGGTTTTCATCAATGAAATATATGTTTTGTCAATAAATTTCTAATCTTCTCTTCTCTCTTCTTAAGGAGTTCACCCACTATAAAAGTGGCGCAAATCTATCCATACTTCTTCTTCTCTTTTCTTAAGGAGAAAGCACCCGCTAAAAGTGGTGCTCTATCCCAATACTATCCGCAAGGGTCGTATCAACTGGTGCTTTCATTGCTATGGCAGAATTGGACGAAATTAGGTTATAGGATCAAGTTTCGGCTCATAAGCAGTAATCCAACGTGTTTCAAGAGCATATGGCAGCATTGCAAGCCGAGTTACAGGTGGCTAAAGGGTGAATTTAGGCTGGGCATTATGGCGGTAGTGGTGAGACTGCGTCACCAATTGCACGCTACATGATGCTTGACGTGTCTAAGTTTTTGGGGACCGATCCGGATCGTTAGATTTTTTCCATCACCGAGGACTTCACACTTTTATCTACTTCGGTGGATCAATGATTACATGTGTGATGACATCAAATAACGTTTATTTTATAGCATCATTTATTCCAATAAAATTGCTCGTTTTACATTATTTATGTGTGAATTGGTACTTAATTACTTAAATTAGTTGTTTGCAGTAAATATGGAGCAATTGGTGAAGAATTACTAAAAGGCGCGCATTTTGGAGCTTAAACGAAGAAATCAAGAAGCTACTGTTCTGACAACCTATACGCCGTATCCATCAAGGAAAATACGGCGTATCTGTGCCTGGACTTCACAAGAAACCACGAAGACATAAATACCTATACGCCGTATCCAGAAGTTCTCATACGCTGTATTGAAGATAAACTCAAAGAATATTCTAGAATATTATAATCATGGTCCCTACTCCAAGAAACTCCAATACGCCATATTCACTTATCCAATATGGCGTATCGACCTAATATCATAAGATATAAATACAAAACCCTAAACACGAGTTTAGGGTGTGCTTAATCATATTTTCAAAACCTTAACCACAAAGGACGATTTTCAAAAGCCAAAAAGAGCATCAAAGGTTAAGCAACGCACTTTAATTCATAGGAGACACCTTGTAATTTTCTATACTCTAAATACGCGTTCGGTTTTTGGTATCATTCATTAGTTTGGTTAGATTATCTTAATCATTCGTCTATGGCATTTGTATTGATTACAATGGTTATTGGCTAACACCTTTAGGTGTTAGCTATGTTTATGAAGATTTAATGTTTGGTTTGTCTATTTAGATTGTTGTTACTTGTTGAATGTTAATTATGTTATCAATTTATACTCTTTTACGTGCTTATGTATACGACCTGCTCATTCAACCGGATCTAGTGATACCGACCAAGTAATCTAGATTAACTAGGATAGCTCTCCATATAGCAATTTATATAACTAGAACCATAGGATCACAAATAATGCCCTGTTCTTGCCCTTAGTTTAGTGAACAAGTTGGACTAGCAGGTGACCTAGGATCAACAAATGACGTTCTGATTCTATTGGTTAGGATTTGGGTAGTGGACTACTAGTGTATGAAGAGTCTTTAAGCGGTAAGTTAGTAAAGTGTCCATGAGCTAGGATTTGATAAGATCGCCATTATTAGATTCCTAAGATAGATTATAATTGACGGATGTATGTTTAATGACACATTCAATAATTGTGACCGGATTATTGAATAACGTTTAGGAAGAAGTCCCGCCTAAACCTTGCGAATGATATAAACACCAACATAGTAAAACAATCATTGCACTCTAGACTAAACCTGCATTTAATTAGATTAATCATGGTTAGCACAATTTCCTTAAATTAGGCTTGATCGCTCTTCTATCTTTTTTTAATTATTATACGTGTGTTAGAGTAGAGAAAGTAGGTTAAGTCACTACCAAAACCCGTGCCAGTCTCTCAGACTGAAAACCCCCTTCAACTGTTAGAATTAGGAGTAGGCTTGACATAGGTTTAACATAAATTAGAACTAACGTAAAAATAACTAAAATATTGGTAGAATTAGGAATTAACGTTCTCGATCTTAGTGATCGACACCCTACTTACCAATGAAGCTACAACTGATCGGGTACACTGCCCGTTGGTGTTGTTTTAGGTAAAGTCGGCAAAATATAAATAGTAAAACTTGATAACATAAAATACCTACACACAACGACACATCATAGCCTCACAATATGAGCTACGCCGTAGCTAAGTGAATCTGTGCGCATTTAAAAGTTTGAAGACCAGCTACGGCGTAGCTTGGGTTACCAGCAACGCCGTAGTTTCGTATTAGCAATCCAGATTTTTACTTAACCATTATCCGAGGCCAAGTTATTCTTCTTTCCCTTTGCTGTAGAAACCTGCAAAAACATTAAAGAACACACAAAACCAAACCTGATGTAGAAAATAAATGAAATAAAACAAACTAGAAATGATAAATGTCGGGTTGTCTCCCGAGAAGCACTTTTGTTTATTAACGAGTCCTTAAGTTAGACTCAAACCGGGTCTACATCTTCCTTTGGACACTTCCAGTGGTGTCCATTTCCTTCATCAATTCAGCCCTTACCATAGCTATGTTAGAACTAGTTCTAGGCAACTCCTCTATTTCTAGAATCCTAACTTTTGTGTAACTTTCTCCTGGGCTAATTGTGTACCTAGTTACCTCAACCTTTACGATTATAATTGGTGAGGGCTTCTTATAAGTCATGCTGAGTAGTTTACACCTTATCTCCTTATATGCAGCGTCCTCAATATTGACAAAACCATCGTGTGACTATAGCTCTAACTAATCCACTATACAATCCAAGTCATCATCGTCATCAATCGTGCCTGTAAACCAATCATTATCCAAACGATCCTCTATTTTATCAAGAATTAATTTACTCCTTTCATCCCCAAAATCTCATAGATCTTCACCAAAGTCCATTTTGTCATAAGAGTTTTCTTCCTGAGTAAATCTCATCTCTGCCGCATTATTAATGGAATTTCCATCATTCTCATAATCGGAGTCATTATTAAGTTCTTGTCTCCAATAATCCTTTAGGATTCTTTCCTCAGTCATTTTGTCTACCTTCCCATGACTTACTCTTACCCAATCCTTGAAACTCATTCCTTCCCACGCGACATCAAGCCTTTTATCATCATTCATACATATCCAATAGCATTTCATTTCATCATGGTCTGGTACGTCTCCTCTGTTACATTGGTCGTCATAATGGTCACTAGATGCCCATAATTCATGTCCATCTCCTTTTTGTTGCAAGATTGCCATACACCAATGCTCCTTGGGTTTTACCATTGATTTGTTTCTGTTTGGCTCTTCTACTGCTTCAATTTCCCATGGTTCTCCTTGATCTAGCATACTACATCTATAATCTATTTCCTCTCGTGACTCCTGCATAAACACTTCATAGGTAAAAATGTCAGCATCAATAGACAACAAGTGGCTAAACTTGTTGGTTTTTATACATGACGTAGAATTATATAGGAATAGATCATGATCTAATTTTAGTAAATCATCTTCCAATACATTTTCTACATTCCTAATATCACATACTAATTCAATAGGTGTAAGTGTTTTATTGAATTTGTCTTCAATTTTGAATACTACCTTTTCATTACCTACCTTTTCATTACCTACCTCTAATGAAATTAACTTTCTGAAGACATCAATTTCAGCATGAGCAGTGGCCAGAAGTGGTCTTCCTAGAATAATAGGCATTCTAAAATCTTCGACCATATCTAAAATTACAAAATCAACTAGAAATAAAAACTTATCAATTTTAACAAGCAAAATTTCCACTATCCCCTTTGGTATGCTCTTAGTTCTATCAGTCATTTCTACAATCATGTTTACTGGTTTTAGTTTACCTAGACCTAACCGTTTGAATATAGAAAGAGGCATGATGCTTACACTGGCTCCTAAATCAACTAGGGCATTTCTAACAGTTAAATTACCAATAGAACAAGGAAGAATAAAACTCCCTGTGTCTTTTTCCTTAGGTGGTAGCTGATTCTGAAGAACTGCTAAACATCCAGCATTTAGCTTAACATCTCCTTCTTTCGAGGTCCTCGGTTTGTTTATTACTAAATTCTTCATATGCTTAGCATAGTCATCGGTTTTTCTAATCTCCTTGATGAAAGGTAAATTCACCCTAATTTTCCTTAAACTTTCCATTGTCCGATTCATGAGTGCTTCTTCAGCATGGTGTGCAAGATGACCAAGAGATGGTACTGGTGGTTCATATGGTGCAACATTATGGGTTATGATTGGTAAGTCATGTGAAGTTGTTACCACCATTGTTTCATTGGCTTCTTCAATCTCTTGTGTTTCCCTGACCACTTCTTATGCATCCTGTGTTTCTTCATCCGAATCATAAGACTTAGAAGAGAAGTACTCAAATTCCTCAGGAGAGTATTCAAAAGGTGTGTAAAGAGGTAATCCATCGTTCATAAAAATCGCCTTGCAATGACTAACTTCTGCCCCCGTTACACGTGTTTGCACTTCTTTGGTCAACGTTCCTATCTTGTCATCAAGGGTTCGGATGGTATCATCATGGTGTTTTAAATTCCTTTCAGTGTTTTCCTGAAACTTTATCAACCATTCATCTCGTTCAGCTTGTTTTTAGCGGACTCGTCCAAATACTTGTTAATGGTTTCTTCCAAACTTATTTTTCTTTCCCCGTATGGTGGTCGGTTCTCAGTGCGCGTGTAATAACCTGGCGAACCCATGCGGTACCTAGGTCCATTTCCACCATTGTTTGGAAAAGGTCTTCCAAACTCTCCATACTTAAGTTCTTCGACTCCCTTGACTTCTTCGTTGAGTGGGCATTCTTTGTCAAGGTGTATTCCATAACAAATTTTGCAACCAACCTGGATAGCATGCACATTTTCCTTCTGCTTCTTCATGTCTTTTCCAAGACTATCCAACTTGCTAGTAATAGCAGCAATTCCAACCGAGCTACTACTACTTGTCCTCCTAGATCCATCATGCCATTTCTGCGAGTGATCCGCCATGGTTTGAATTGACTCCAAAGCTCAGGGTGGTGTCATCCCAGGGATCGGCCCCTAGGAATCAAGCAATTGGCGGGTAGTAGTGTCTAGCCCCTTATAGAAGATGTTCACCTTTTGTTGGCTGTTTAGATCATGTGTTAGACATTTGTAGAGAAGGTCACTATACCTTTCCCATGCATGGTACAGTGTCTCATTACCTTCTTGCTTGAAGTTATTGATCTCTTCAAGCTGTTTCGAAGTTTTGGATGGTGGGCAATACCTCTGGATGAAGGCTTTCTCGAGCAAATCACACGTGTTGATTGTTCCTGAAGGTATCCTGTCGAACCAACTTTTTGCAGCTCTAGTGAGTGTGATAGGGAATACGCGTACATAACCGCGTCATGAGTCACCCCTGGCATGTTGAAGAGGCTGACAATAACCAAAACTCTTTCCATATGTTCATGAGCATCATCATTCTTGTTTCCTGAGAAGGTGTCTTCTTTTAACTCCCTCTTGAACTGGCTCTTGATCTCAAAGTTGACATTGTTCCCAATCTCAGGTTTAACCACGCCCGGTGTCTGGTTACCTCTAGTCAATGCCAAGTACTACTCTATGGTGAGCGTGTCGATGTCAACTTCGCTCATTTTGTTATCTGAAACTTAAAACAAACAAAATTAGTAATCGAAAATAAGCGAAAATTTTAAATACACTATTATTACAGAAATTCAAATTAAATATGATTTTAGCTCCCCGGCAGCGATGCCAAAAACTTGATGCGTGTTTTGTTTGTGATTACCAAGTTTTAAATTTATAAAACTCGTTTACCTAAGGGTCTACAAACGCACTAACGGGCAGAGAACCCATCGTGTGAAATATATGATTGGTAAATCCGAGGTTGTCCCAAGAGCTAAGTGTGAGTTAATAATTTGAATTATGAAAGCAGTTTTGAATTGATTTGAGAAATGCAAGTGAAAATAAGTGCTAAAAGTAAATTTGAGATTGAATTCAAGGGAGAAAAATGTACTAGCCTAGCTATTTCTTTATTATTGAGCAAATAGTGCAGAGTCTAATTACCGCTTATTAAGGTGGTTCTAAAATCACTAAGTCCAATTTATAGTTGTAACCTAGCCTATAAATCCTATGATCTCAACCCCGTTGGTCACGGCAGTTGGGTATCTAGTTCATAGTGATTAAGCCTCCAACTATCCTAAAGACATGTCTAAGTGTCGACATTCCCACTACTCAACACTAAACCCTCATAGAAGGATTTCCCACACTTTATAAGTGCCTAATCAAATGCAGGCGATAATACGTCAATCCCTTACTCTAAGAACAGATTCCAAACTATTCATAGTATCCACTTAAACTATTTTTCAACGACTTCAGCCTGCTAAATGACTTAAGGGGATCTACACTAGCCTCAACACTACCAAAACATGGAGATCAGACAACATGCATATATGATATCCTAAATAAACGATAATAAAACAACGGAAACATGCATAATTTCAATAATAAATACATAACTAGGCTATCACTTAAGGTGCTTAGCCACTCATGCTAAAGAATGCAGAAGATATAATGAAATTAACCATTGATCTATTGAACATTATAAAATCTTACAAACTGTTGATGAATGTATAATACAAATATGATTAAAAAGCTAATCCTCCCTTGAAGTAGTGGGAAACTTCTTGTTGAGTCCCACAACTCGGATCTAATGCCTTAGCTTGTAAGGTTATTGTCACCTTGGATAAATCCAAACTAACAATGACAGAAACTTTGTTGAAATGATTCACCAAAGGTTATGCGGAATATAACCTTTGATGATTAAGAAGAATAACAATGAAATGGAATGAAGAAGGAATTACAAAAAGCTTTAATATTATTATTGCAATAATACGAGTACTCAACTAGTACTAGGGTTACAAAACCTTAAAGCTATGAGAGAATGTATATCAAAGATCTATATTCTACATTAACCTAAGGACTCTTTTTATAACACAAGGAACCCTTTACAAAGATAAGACCTAACCAAATCTCCTAAAATATAGAAGAGATATACACATAATAACTTCTAAATATAACAATAACGCGTATTTGACTTTGTGCAATCCTTATCCTTTGATAGCAGTGGAAAGACTTTAGCAGTGGAAACATATTTCACTAACAGTGGGATTACTTACACTAGCAGTGGGAAAATACTCTAGCAGTGGGAATAGACATAACTAGCCATGGGAATACCTTAAAGCATTTTATTCCCAACAATCCTCCCCTAAACTTGATACTTCATCTTCCAATCAAGTTTCTAGAATAAAATGTTAACCTAGAGAGGAAGCTTCCAAACATCTTATCACCTAGAACTGTTTGCTACACTGAATATTTTCCTTAGAAGTTCATTAGCCATTTCTGAATGCTGATCCACTTGTAGCTTGTTACAAATCATCATAGTTTCAAGACTTTTTGATAAAGGATAGTCTTTCTCTACTAGCATAAAGATCTCATGTCCTCTCCTAGTAAATACATGATGAACCCCACAAGTATCATACAACCTCCATTCCAAGGGGTCATGCATATATCTTTGAAGTGCCCATAGTTGGTCTTTAGGATCTGGATCATACAATCTCTTTAGCTCAACCCAGAGTTCCTTCTCTTTGTCCCCTGTAGGATTTGTAGAAGTGAAAGTCTCATTGACTAGACTCCAAAGCCTATCTAGATCCTCTCTATCACATTTCTTTAGCATCTCTTCAAATGTTTGATAGACTTCTGTGTGATTCCCAACTCTTATAATTTTCCAATACCTTCTTTGTTCTTTAGCATAGATTTCCCAATCTATAATAGGATACTTTGTCTGTAGTGCTTCAATGTAAACTTCCTCTACAGGTAATATCTCCATCATCTTCTTAAGCTCTTCTTCAGATAGTTCTTTTATATCTTTAGCTTGTTGTTTCTGAGAAGGTTCTGAACCTGCAACTTCATCTGTCTTCAATCTCTTAGAACTCTCTTGATCCAAGTGAATTCTTGACCTCTTTACTCTTTTACTTTCTATCTTGGAGTTCTTAGGCACAAAATCTTACATCTGTTTCCAAATTAGAATAAACTTTTCTTCAATTTGCTCAAAAGAGATTCCCCTGAAGTTTTTATTCTTCCATCCAGAATTACTCTTTAGAAAGGACATGTAGAAACTTCTTTTCTCTGCTTTTGTTTTTGACTTGCTTTGCTGAGCTTGATACTTTTTGACTTCAGCAAGATTCCTTTGATACTTAATAAGCTCATTTATTAGCTCCATTTTCTTTTCAAGTGATAAATCGGCTTTTGCCTGTTCATACTTATTCATGTGGTTGACAATCACCTCATTGTTCCTATCAAGTTCATTAATCATTATACCAAGCTTCCTTTCTGCTTGAGCTCTAGCTATTGTAGCATCTTTCTTCAATTGTTCTTTAATCAGTTGAGCTTCCTGAGCAAACTCAAGTTATAACTCTCTAGCCATCTAAGCATCTAGTTGTTCTTGGTCCTTCTTCTTCTTTGTTTTCTCAGTTTCCACCATTTTCTCATTCCCTTTTCCCTTTACACTGATGATTGGAACACTGATAGACTGTTGTGATTCAATACTGATCCCTCTTGACACTCTTACCCTTCTTGAATATGTTGTTGAAGCACTAACAGTGGGAACTACACCAGCAGTGGGAAAACTTTCACTAGTAGTGGCAACACCAGCAGGAATAAAAGCTTTACCTCTACTAGATAGAACATTAGCAGCTCCCAAAGTACTCAATACATTAGCCATCTCATCAGTACTTTTACTTCCTTTTCAGCACTCTTGTCAGAATCTTGAACTATCAAAACCTCCCCTTGATCCATCCCCCCTGTGTTTGGAGCATCCTCTTGAACAAATTCTTCTCTCCTCTTTTCAGCATCCTTAAGGGTCTTTACTCTGTTCTTCAACTGAGTGATTTCTAAATCTTAACTTTGAATCCGTTGCTCCATAAGCACATGTTGATTTTGCAAATTGGTACATAGATCCGTCAATTTTTGAAGTTTTTGTTGCATACTACCCTCACCACCACCAAGAGAAGTAACCCGTGGTGATGCTTCATGGGGCATGACAGAGGTCTTAGCAATGGTTTCTCTGGCCTGCCCTGCATCTAAGCTAGAGACAGTAGGGAAAGCCTCCCCATCTCTGTCACCTCTAGTGAGAGGGACAATCTCATCTGCTCCAGGTGAAGAGACTTTGGACTGAGAAATCCGTATAGTCTCTTTAGTTAATCTCCTAGGTGTGGGAGTGTCTGAAAGAGTTTGTGATGGAATTGTTTGTGCTTGAGGTAGAGATATTGTAGGAGAGGGAAGTTCTTCTTGAGGTGGAGATTCATTTTGAGCTGAGGGTGTGGGATGGGTCTCAGTTGGGTTTGCTGAGCCTTCACCCTGTGGAAGTATCATGGATTCAAACAATGGGACAGTCCTACCAGAAAAACTTGGACTGTTGACTCTCAAGGTAGAAAAGACTTTGTGGGTATGAAAGGGCACAGTATAAACTTCTTTATGCTTGATAACACCAAATTGACCCATTTTCAAAAACTTTTCAATAAACCTAGGGTACATAAGAAATTTAACCTTACTTTTGACATTCCTCACCATACCATCAAAAATCATTTTGGAAAAATTATAAACCCTGTTGGTGGCTAAACAAACAATAGCAGTGGCAATGTTACTACTAAACTCATTAAAACCAGTACTTTTAGGACTTAGACACTGCATAATGGTATGGATTAGAAACTTCCACTGATGTGAAAATTGGCCTTTTTGAAAAGAAAATCTTTGATTTGGTGAAATATTGTAGCCCATCAGTGAAAGGTTTTCAAAAAGCTCATTGTCAGGCAAAGCACTGATACCTTCATCATCAAGAAGCTTGAGATGCCTCCTAACTGATGATTCAGAAATAGTACGCTCCCTGCCATCAATCTTAGCAACAATCTTAGTTTCTCCATCCACTGTTTTGACCCTAGCAGTGGACCAAAACTGTTGGATGTGTGAAACATAGACAGTGGGATGAATCGTTAAAGCATACCTTAAGTGGGAAGCTTCAAGGAAGTCTACTATCTGATGGAAGTCTATATTGTGCTCTGTTTTCTCCAAAAGAGACACCATGTTGTGATAATCGCAAAAAGCAAGCTTTGTCATTGAGAAGTTGGTGGTTTAGGGTGCTAGGAAAGAGTTGATTAAGAGAGTTGGTACTGAGGATGACAACAATTGATTGTTTTATTAGGCCGAAGCAAGATAATTGAACCTTGAGGATGAATAAATCTTAGTAAAAATATGATAATTATCTTGAAACCCCAATAAAAGAAGCCTTATAGCAAAGAAAGTGGACTAAATAGTGCAATGATTATGAGAATTAATGAAACGAATATCTAGTCCAACAGTACCAACGACTATATTGTCAGAGGGAAAAATTAGCCTAACAGTGGAAACTAAGCCTAACAGTGGAAACTTTTTGGTCAAACAGTAGGAAATATTCCTAAGCTTGTAAGGTTATTGTCACCTTGGATAAATCCAAACTAACAATGAGAGAAACTTTTTTGAAATGATTCACCAAAGGTTATGCGGAATCTAACCTTTGATGATTAAGAAGAATAACAATGAAATGGAATGAACAAGGAATTACAAAAAGCTTTAATATTATTATAGCAATAATACGAGTACTCAACTAGTACTAGGGTTACAAAACCTTAAAGCTATGAGAGAATGTATATCAAAGATCTATATTCTACATTAACCTAAGGACTCCTTTTATAACACAAGGAACCCTTTACAAAGATAAGACCTAACCAAATCTCCTAAAATATAGAAGAGATATACACAGAATAACTTCTAAATATAACAATAACGCGTATTTGACTTTGTACAATCCTTATCCTTTGACAGCAGTAGACAGACTTCAGCAGTGGAAACATATTTCACTAACAGTGGGAACACTTACACTAGCAGTGGGAAAATACTCTAGCAGTGGGAATAGACATAACTAGCCGTGGGAATACCTTAAAGCATTTTATTCCCAACAATCCTCCCCTAAACTTGATACTTCATCTTCCAATCAAGTTTCTAGAATAAAATGTTAACCTGGAGAGGATGCTTCCAAACATCTTATCACCTTGAACTGTTTGCCACACTGAATATTTTCCTTAGAAATTCATTAGCCATTTCTGAATGCTGATCCACTTGTAGCTTGTTACAAATCATCACAGTTGCAAGACTTTTTGATAAAGTATAGTCTTTCTCTACTAGCATAAAGATCTAAAGTCCTCTCCCAGTAAATACACGATGAACCCCACAAGTATCATACAACCTCCATTAAAAGGGGTCATGCATATATCTTTGTAGTGCCCATAGTTGGTCTTTAGGATCTGGATCATACAATCTCTTTAGCTTAACCCATAGTTTCTTCTATTTGTCCCTTGTAGGATTTATAGAACTAAAAGTCTCTTTGACTAAACTCCAAAGCCTATCTAGATCCTCTCTATCACATTTCTTCAGCATCTCTTCAAATGTTTGATAGACTTTTGTGTGATTCCCAACTCTTATAATTTTCCAATACCTTCTTTGTTCTTCAGCATAGATTTCCCAATCTATAATAGGATACTTAGTCTGTAGTGCTTTAATGTAAACTTCCTCTACATGTACTATCTCTATCATCTTCTTAAGCTCTTCTTTAGATAGTTCTTTGATATCTTTAGCTTGTTGTTTCTGAGAAGGTTCTGAACCTGCAACTTCATTTGTCTTCAATCTCTTAGAACTCTCTTGATCCAAATGAATTCTTGACCTCTTAACTCTTTTACTTTCTATCTTGGAGTTCATAGGCACAAAATCTTGCATCTGTTTCCAAACTGGAATAAACTTTTCTTCAATTTGCTCAAAAGACATTCCCCTGAAGTTTTTATCCTTCAATCCAGCATTACTCTTTAGAATGGACATGTAGAAACTTCTTTTCTTTGCTTTTGTTTCTGACTTGCTTTGCTGAGCTTGATACTTTTTGACTTCAGCAAGATTCCTTTGATACTTAATAAGCTCATTTATTAGCTCCATTTTTTCTTCAAGTGATAAATCAGCTTCTGCCTGTTCATACTCATTCATGTGGTTGACAATCACCTCATTGTTCCTATCAAGTTCATCAATCATTATACCAACCTCCCTTTCTGCTTGAGCTCTAGCTATTGTAGCATCTTTCTCACCTTGTTCTTTAATCAGTTGAGCTTCCTGAGCAAACTCAAGTTCTAACTCTCTAGCCATCTGAGCATCCAGTTGTTCTTGGTCCTTCTTCTTCTTTGTTTTCTCAGTTTCCACCATTTTCTCATTCCCTTTTCCCTTTGCACTGATGATTGGAACACTGATAGACTATTGTGATTTAATACTGATCCCTCTTGACACTCTTGCCCTTCTTGAATATGTTGTTGTAGCACTAACAGTGGGAACTACACCAGCAGTGGGAAAACTTTCACTAGCAGTGGCAACACCAGCAGGAATAGAAGCTTTACCTCCACTAGATAGAACATTAGCAGCTCCCAAAGTGCTCAATACATTAGCCATCTCATCAGTACTTTCACTTCCTTTGTCAGCACTCTTGTCAAAATCTTGAACTATCAAAACCTCCCCTTGATCCATCCCCCCTGTGTTTGGAGCATCCTCTTAAACAAATTCTTCTCTCCTCTTTTCAGCATCCTCAAGGGTCTTTACTCTGTTCTTCAACTGAGTGATTTCTAAATCTTGACTTTGAATCCGTTGCTCCATAAGCACATGCTGATTTTGCAAATTGGTACATAGATCCATCAATTCTTGAAGTTTTTGTTGCATACTACCCTCACTACCACCAAGAGAAGTAACCCGTGGTGATGCTTCATGGGGCATGGCAGAGGTCTTAGCAATGGTTTCCCTGGCCTGCCCTGCATCTAAGCTAGAGACAATAGGGAAATCCTTCCCATCTCTGTCACCTCTAGTGAGAGGGACAGTCTCATCTGCTCTAGGTGAAGAGACTTTGGACTGAGAAATCCGTATAGTCTCTTTAGTTAATCTCCTAGGTGTGCGAGTGTCTGAAAGAGTTTGTGATGGAATTATTTATGCTTGAGGTAGAGATATTGTAGGAGAGGGAAGTTCTTCTTGAGGTGGAGATTCATTTTGAGCTGAGGGTGTGGGATGGGTCTTAGTTGGGTTTGCTGAGCCTTCACCCTATAGAAGTATCATGGATTCAAACAATGGGACAGTCCTACCAGAAAAACTTGGACTATTGACTCTCAAGGTAGAAAAGACTTTGTGGGTATGAAAGGGCACAGTATAAACTTCTTTATGCTTGATAACACCAAATTGACCCATTTTCAAAAACTTTTCAATAAACCTAGGGTACATAAGAAATTTAACCTTACTTTTGACATTCCTCACCATACCATCAAAAATCATTTTGGAAAAATTATAAACCCTGTTGGTGGCTAAACAAACAATAGCTGTGGCAATGTTACTACTAAACTCATTAAAACCAGTACTTTTAAGACATAGACACTGCATAATGGTATGGATTAGAAACTTCCACTGATGTGAAAATTGGCCTTTTTTGATTTGGTGAAATATTGTAGCCCATCAGTGAAAGGTTTTCAAAAAGCTCATTGTTAAGCAAAGCACTAATACCTTCATCATCAAGAAGCTTGAGATGCCTTCTAATTGATGATTCAGAAATAGTACGCTGCCTGCCATCAATCTTAGCAACAATCTTAGTTTCTCCATCCACTGTTTCGACCATAGCAGTGGACCAAAACTGTTGGATGTGTGAAACATAGATAGTGGGATGAATCGTTAAACCATACCTTAAGTGGGAAGCTTCAAGGAAGTCCACTCTCTGATGGAAGTCTATATTGAGCTCTGTTTTCTCCAAAAGAGACACCATGTTGTGATAATCACAAAAAGCAAGCTTTTTCATTGAGAAGTTGGTGGTTTAGGGTGCTAGGAAGGAGTTGATTAAGAGAGTTGGTACTGAGGATGACAACAATTGATTGTTTTATTAGGCCGAAGTAAGATAATTGAAACTTGAGGATGAATAAATCTTAGTAAAAATATGATAATTATCTTGAAACCCCAATAAAAGAAGCCTTATAGCGAAAAAAGTGGACTAAATAGTGCAACGATTATGAGAATTAATGAAACGAATATCTAGTCTAATAGTACCAACCGCTATATTGTCAGTGGGAAAAATTAGCCTAAAGTGGAAACTAAGCTTAACAGTGGAAACATTTTGGTCAAACAGTGGGAAATATTCCTAAGAGTATCAACTTATCTTCAATAATTAAAAGTAAGCCTACCCTATCCATACATACACACTTTCCTACGCAAGATAGACATGCATGAATTCATGAGTCCTTTGCTCACTATCTAACCTATGAAGAAAATTAAAACACATATTCACCACTGTATCCCTGTTTAACCCATGACAAATATTCCCTGAGGCACCACCCTACCACATCCATACTAGGTCAAATGTCTTGGCAATATAAGTCTCTTCTCTAATAATTACACACCTAATTGTCTCAGTACACATCATACATACTAAGAACGCTTAGCTAGACATGAAGGTAGCTCTTGAGAACCAATTTTGTATATAACCCATGAATAAAGACTTATACTATAGTGCCTCAAAAGTTAAGGACTCAAGGAAGTAATTTAACTAACTTATATTGTCACAAAAACCTCCACTCACTAGTGGGGACAGTCTAAGACTGGCCATGAGTATTCTATGAATACCCTAAGCCTAGAGGTTCCTAAACCCAAACCCAAGAGAGATTGTCTTACAACATTAGACCATGGGATGTGTTACTCCATCCTTGATACATCATTGCCAGCATCATAGAGACCTCTTCATGACATGCTCATCCTACAATTGTTAGTCCAAAACCAAGAAAAACACTAACAGTGGAAAAATAGCCCAACAGTGGGAACATTTACACTAGCAGTGGAAACTTAACAGTGGGAAAAATAACTAACAGTTGCATTTTACTCTAACACTTATTGATCGAATAACAGTGCAAATCCTATACCAAACTTTACAAAAAGCAAGAGACAGACATGTTAGGGGTTGAGCATCCCAATACTTACAACTAAGTACTGGAACCTTCCCACATCAAAAGGTTTAGTTAAAAGATCTACAACATTATCATCTGTATTAATATGATCCACATTAATTAACTTCTTTTCATAACAGTCTCTTATAAAATGATGTCTTATCTCAATGTGTTTTGTTTTAGAGTGATAGACAGGATTTTTAACAATACAAATTGCACTGTTGTTATCAATATATATCTTAGTGTTCATAAAATTGTACCCATAGTCCAGCAACTGATTTTGTATCCAAAGGACTTGTCCACAGCCACTTGCAGCTGCCACATATTCTGCCTCAGTTGTGGAAGTGGCCACAATAGTCTGCTTTTTGCACTGCCAAGAGATCAACCTTCTTCCCAAAAACTGACAACCTCCTGTGGTTGATTTTCTATCTTAATTAGCACCACCATAATCACTGTCTGAATATGCCACTAGGTCAAAAGGAGACTCTTTAGGATACCAAAGTCCCAACTTAGGATGACCTTTTAGATACCTAAAAATTCTCTTAACAACATGGAGATGGCACTCTTTAGGTGTCACATGGTGCCTAGCACATGCACAGACAGCAAACATGATATCTGGTCTTGATGCAGTGAGATACATTAGTGATCCAATCATGGATCTATACAAATGAAGTTCCACATCTTTACCAGATCCATCGTTTCCCTAAGGATTCTCCCTATCCATGGGAGTCTTTGCTGACTTAACATCTAAGAGGCCAAACTTTTTGAGAATATCAACAACATATTGGTCTTGTGAGAGGAAGATGCCATCTGTCTTTTGTAATACTTGCAAGCCAAGAAAGAAGTTGAGTTCACCCATAGCACTCATTTTGAATTTGTCATGCATAAGTGCCTCAAATTCTCTGCACAACTTAGGATTTGATGATCCAAATATAATGTCATCAACATACACTTGGACAAGCAAGAATTCTCCTTTGTGTTTTCTGATAAACATTGTCTGATCTATGGACCCTCTTTAAAAACCATTATCCAATAAATATTTGGACAAAGTACCATACCAAGCTCTAGGAGCTTGATGAAGTCCATACATAGCCTTCTCCACCTTATAGACTCTATTTGGGAACTGTGAATCTTGAAATCCAGGAGGCTGCATCACATATACCTCCTCATCAATAGTCCCATATAGAAAGGCACTTTTAACATCCATCTGATAGACTGTAAATCCCATATAGGAAGCATAAGCTAAGAATAATCTAATAGCCTCAATCCTTGCAACTGGTGCAAACACTTCTTCATAGTCAATCCCCTCTTCCTGAGTATGACCTTGTGCCACAAGTCTGGCCTTGTTTCTAATTACAATCCCCCTTTCATCTCTCTTGTTCTTTAGAACCCATTTTGTGCCAATAGGTCTCACCCCTTTTGGACAGTCAACCAAAGTCCAAACATTTTGAATCTTAAACTATAGAAGCTCTTCTTGCATAGCTTCTACCCAACTTGGATCTTTGAGAGCATCAACTATCTTCCTGGGTTCTACTTGAGATAGGAAACATGAAAATAGACAATACTAAAGGAGGGTTGGATTAGTCTTTTGATGAATTATGGCTATGAAGCTTTGTTCTTCCATATGCTTAGACTTTTGTCTTGTTTGGACAGGAGTATCAAAAGAACCAATGATCTAGTTCTTTGGATGATCTTTATGTATTCTTAGAGTGTGAGTTGGGCTGATTTGAATATCATCCTCCAAATTGCTTAAATCAGCTTCCTCTTTATCTAAACAAACTGTATCAGTTGCTATCTCCAAAGAAATCTCCAACCAGTTTTTCAAGGACAAAGCATTGCCCAAAATGGTGGCTTCTGATACTTTGAACCCGCGCCATGAAAGCAATCTTAAGGCTACTTAGCTAACAGGGGAACATGTGTACGAACAGTGGAACTCCAATATCTACTCTTGAGGTTAAAACAAGTTCCACTTGATCAAATTGGATCTTTGTACTAGCAGGGATTGGGGTTCTACTGCTTTCAGAAATAAGCAAGATTCACTAATATCTTATCTTGCAACTTTTATGACCATCCTTTTCTTGAAATGCAAATCACTTTTTCTTTTAGAATCAATGGAAGGTTCCATTTTAACCTCATGTGAATCCAATTTGGAAGAGCAAATGAATCTTAGAGAAGTCAACATTTATCGCTTCATTCTTGATCAACATCTTTCTTTGTACCTGAAAATGTAGTCGAGTTATGTTCCATGCAGTAACAATGGGCACATAGTTCATTGAATTGGTTAAAGAGAATCAATATCAAATAACCAATTTGGAACCTGCTCCTTTCTCGAAAAGGTTTGTTCTTTAGAAATCCACATGCAAGTTCTCTTCTATTTTCATGGTTCTTTTGTTAACACTCTGATGCTTTAATATTCAATGAGTATCCAACAAAATACCTTCATCCCCTTTAGCACAACTTTTCCTAAGTGGTCTAAGGTATTAAAGAATCAAGACAATGACACCCAGATGTCTAAGAAACCTTATAAGCATAGATCAACCATTAAATAATTCATAAGGGTCTATTTTGAGACTTATAAACTAAAACCCTGTTTTAAACATAACAATAGCGATAACTGCTTCAGCCCAAAATGTGACAGGGAAGTTTTAGCATCAGCCACAATAGTACCCGTTGAAGCTTCAATGAGAGTCCTATTTCTTCTTTCAGCAATACCATTTTGATGAGGGTTCGTTGGCATTACTAAAATTCCACTCTAATGCCATTCCTAGAACAGAATTCATCCAATCTCTATTCCTAAACTCTACTCCATTATCCATATCTGAATTATTTTTACTTTAATATCCTTTAGATTTTCTATTTCAGTTATAAAATTCCTAAGGATGATACTTGTTTCATCCTTTCATTTTAGAAAGAAAGTCCAAGTAAATCTAGAAAAATAATCAGTCACCACTAAGCAATACCATTTATGATTAAGGCTACCAACAGAAGTAGGTCCAAACAAATCCATATACAAAGTGTGGAGTGGCTTATAAGCAGAATTCACTAACTTGGTCTTATAAGAAGCCTTATGCTGCTTCCTTTTCAGACAAGCAACACAAGTATGGTTATTATCAAAACATTTGGAAGGCAAACCTTTAACTAGATTATTCCTAACCAGTTTATTCATGTTTTTAAAATTTAGATGCCCTAACCTTCTATGCCATAACATACTTTCATTTACAAAGGCATTAGTTATCAGACAAGTTAAGTTTTTATGAGGGATAACATTTTTCAAGTCAATGGAATACATATTGTGTTATCTAGTTGTTCTAAGCAACACATGAGAATCATCAACTAACTTAAAATCTTTTCCTAACACAAGGCACTCTGAATCAGTAAACAGAACACTATTTTTGTTATCACATATTTGTGACACACTAAATAGATTATATTTCAGTTCTTTCACAAAATAAACATTTTCAAACTCAAGTTTACCAGTCTTAATTGTACCTTTACCAGTAATCTTTCCTCCTCCATGTCTAAATGACACATATCCTCCATTAAAAGGCTCAAACTCAGAAAGATAGGATATGTTCTCAGTCATGTGCCTAGAGCAACCACTGTCCCAATATCCTTTATCATCAATATTATCCTGTAGAATGCCCTACACATCAAGAAAAAGAGTGTTAATGCTCTTTAGGGACCCAAGCCATCACTGACTTGGGTCTGCCTTGTGTATTAATGTAGTTATATTTCTTAAAGATCACTGATACACCATTGAGATTTGAACCTTGATTTTGCTTAGGTTTCCAAATCTAATAAGCTGAGGCTTTAATAGCTTTTCCCATGTTTCCCTTATTGGTAGCAACTGTTGGCTTAGTAGTGGGAACTTTTGAGCCAACAGTGGGAAATTTTGTTCTAACAGTTGGAACCTAAACTTTATTTTTGACTGCTGTATTTCTTGCAAAAGGCCTTTTTTATGTGAATGTACTGTTTGAACAAAAGATTTCATCTTAGGATGAGCCTTATTTAATTTTTGGTCTTTCATGGAGTCATGTTCATGGTCTACCTTTGTCTAGGTTTTCCCTTTATCCACCCAAATGTTTTGTTTGCAGTCATACTTCAAGTGTTCAAAGCTACCACAATTATAACATGCTTTATTTTTCATTACAAAGTCTTTTCCTAGCTGTTGGGATTTTTGATTGTTCCAATTTCTTTAGTTTCCTCTAACTCTAGGACTTTATGAGGTGTTCCTATACATCTCAACATACTTCACAGTTGGAAGTTTCAGTATTAATAACTTTAGGCACACTAGGACAACCAGTTTCTTTTACAAACCTAATCAAAGGTTTTGATGCAACATTACCAAATGACCCTCCTTTTTCAAAGGAAGAGTCACTATTACTTTTCTGCTCAACATTTACATCTTTTGACACTTTTATACTAGGTGTAGGCCTATTATAATTAGTGACAGTGTCATCAACAAACTCAGGCAAACCCATCCAAGACAGATCTTTCTTAGGAGGTGAATAGACTTGAGCAAGAGGTGGTGGGACAACACTATATTCATTAAATCCCAAACCCTTCTTATCTTTATCTAGTTTTTGACTCCCTAAGAGACTGTCTAGATCTTTTGAAGCATTTTCAAAATTTTCTATTTTATAATCTATGCTTTCTTTTTCCTTCTTTAACTCCTCTAATTCACTTTTGAGATTTTCAATTTTATTATCTCTAAAACCTATATCTCTCTCAAGGACCCTAATTCTTTTACATAATTTAATTTCTTGTTCTTTAAATTCAACTAATCTACCCTCAACCTATGATAAACCTCTTTTGTAGTTGTACAAGTCAGTCTCACTATCACTAAGTTCTTCACTTAACTTGATAATTTTTTTGTTGAGGTTTTCTGTGTTTTTCCTACATGATTTAGAACAAAAGGAATCATCATATACCTCATTATCTAAACTTGAGCTAGAGTTAGCCATAAGAGCATATTCTGTTGGAACTATCTCTTCATCAGCCATAAGAGCATGGTTCTTGGAAGCTTCATCTTCCTCAACCATATAACTCCAATCCCATCCAATGCCATCAATAGCTATCATTGCCTTAGGAGCAGGCTCTTCTACCTTAGGATCCTTCTTGTAGTCTCTACTTCATTCTGTTTCTTGATTACCTTGGTGTATTTGCATTCTCTAGGAAAATGGCCCATCTTATGGCAATTAAAGCACTCCACCTTTGATTTATCAAACCCAGCTACATCAGATCCTTGAATGGTAATCTTTTTACCAGTCTTCTTCCAAAACCTATCAGCCCTCATGCTTAACAAAGCCAAGTTACACTTTATGTCCATTTCTTCAATATCATCATCATCAATCTGAGTGATGTCCTTATATTTAATTTGAGAACCATTAGGCTGAGTAGCTGTGTATGCACAAACAGTATCATAGCTAAGACTCGCAGCATCAACATTGGTGCAAGTAGTTTGAACACTAGTAGTGGAAAAACCTTGAACAGTGGGAACTTTACTTTTTCCACTGTTGGTATTTGATGAAGAAATGAAGGCCATATTTTTATGAGTTTGACCCTGCTTTCTTTTGAACCTCAGTTTCATAGACTTTGAGATGATTATAGACATCATCCAAACTCATTGTATCTAGGTCATCCCTGTTCCTCCAAACTATGATGTATACAAGCCATTCTGGTGCAAGACTTGTCAAAAACTTCTAGTTTAAGTCATCTTGTTCAATAGGAACTTCCATAAACTCAAGGTGACTTACAATAGCCTACAACCTATTAAAAGTTTGTTCAAGTGTTTCTGTTCCTTCAGCCTTAAAGTTACCATATAGTTACTTCAACTGATTCTTCTTTGTCTTTTTGGTAGCTTCATTTCCACCAAAGGTTTTCAAAATGGCTTCCCATAAGTCTTGGGCAGTAGCATATTTGCTGAATCTTAACTGATGTTCATCAGGAAGAGCCAATAATGGAGTAGTTCTTGCCTTGACATCATTTTTCCGTTTCTGCATGTCTTCAGCAGTTATAGCCACAATCCTTCCCTTCTTCTTTGCAAAACCTTCACCAGCTATACCTTTGCCTGATTCTTCAAGAGGGGCTTTGTAGGAGTCACCAAACTCTATGACTTCCCATAGAGCATAATGTTTATGTTGTAAGTACTGTTGGATTCTGAACTTCCATTGTTTAAACTTTTTAGTGTCAAGAATTGGAAGTTTTGCAGAAGTAGGAGTTGAGTGATTATATGGATCCATTGTTTGTGATTTGGTGTTGAGATTAGGGTGTTAAACTTCTTTGATCAAAGCTTCTCAACAAGCTCTGATACCACTTGTTGAGTCCCACAACTCGGATCTAATACCTTAGCTTGTAAGGTTATTATCACCTTGGATAAATCCAAACTAACAATGACAGAAACTTTGTTGAAATGATTCACCAAAGGTTATGCGGAATCTAACCTTTGATGATTAAGAAGAATAACAATGAAATGGAATGAACAAGGAATTACAAAAAGCTTTAATATTATTATTGCAATAATACGAGTACTCAACTAGTACTAGGGTTACAAAACCTTAAAGCTATGAGAGAATGTATATCAAAGATCTATATTATACATTAACCTAAGGACTCCTTTTATAACACAAGGAACCCTTTACAAAGATAAGACCTAACCAAATCTCCTAAAATATAGAAGAGATATACACAGAATAACTTCTAAATATAACAATAACGCGTATTTGACTTTGTGCAATCCTTATCCTTTGACAGCAGTGGAAAGACTTCAGCAGTGGAAACATATTTCACTAACAGTGGGAACACTTACACTAGCTGTGGGAAAATACTCTAGCAGTGGGAATAGACATAACTAGCCGTGGGAATACCTTAAAGCATTTTATTCCCAACAAAATGGGCCGAGTATATATAGGTTCGTATCAGCTACGGCATAGCTATAATTAATGAGGTACACCATAGTTCATTAAATGCAAAGATTTGTAAAATATCTTCACTAGCTATGGCGTAGTCATAGTGTGGAGCTACGCCGTAGTTCTTCAAATGTAAAGTTCCTTCATGCTGGCTACGGCGTAGTGCCTACGGGCCAACTACGTCGTAGTTGGTCTTGATCCAGGTTTCCAAGTTTGATGAGGCATGGCTATGGCGTAGTCCCTTTAGGCCAGCTATGCCATAGTTCCTTCCTGGAATTCCTCCTTTGTGCATTTTTCACCACGCACCATTCCATTTCCTCCCCTTTCCGCTCCAAAGCTCATATTTTCCTGAAAATGAAATAGGAAGCAATTAAGTATACATTTCTATAGAAATATAGAAATATAGAAATTATGAGCTGATCTCATAGGCCATTTTTAGGCTTTTTATGGCCTTGTTACTCATATACTCACTTGTTGAATTAAAGTTAAGTAAATCAATCTTTAATTATTCAAATATGTCTATGTATTTTTTGATTAATTGTTTTTCTTTTCTTCTTGTTAACATGTTAAGCTAAATTCAATTGTGTTTGCTTATGATTGCATGAAACCTAATTCTGAAGTTTGATCTATTGTTTCTTGTTAGTGGTGTGCACGTTAGGCATTAGGAAACTAGCTATAAGATATTACATTAGCATAGACGTCTAGTGAAACATGACTAATTAAGTGAAGCCATTTTATTAAGATAATTAGATAAGTATTTAATGCGCATGATTTAACTATTGGGTAGGAGAAGCGTTTTCAGGAGCCCTTACTTAGGTGGTCACGTAGATGCATTTCTGACCAACTCGCAATCGAATCAGGGGAATACTTCACATTACACTAACGAGGGTGACAAAACAATAGGTTAGATAGATCAACTAGGGAGTAGTGCATGATTAAGTGAGTACGTTTGTTTACGTATACGAGTTCCCACTAATTTTACTTTTCTTGCATAAATAAGAGTAGTTTAGTTTAGTGAAAACCACCTCTCTCAACATATTGATTTTATTTGATTTCTAAAAAACATAAAAACACAAAAATACTCTTCTCTCAACCTTTAGATCTTAGTGACATACGATTCGAACCTACCTTACTATTCCCTTAGAGAACGATCAATCCCACGTGTCTTGCCTATACTACACTAAAATAATTAGGTACTCTGCCTAGGAGGATTGTAAAACTTCGGTGTTGCAATCCGCCGCATCAAGTTTTTGGCGTTGTCGCCGGGGAATAGTCTAGGTTTCAGATTCTATTTAGCTTAGGTCTACTCACTAGATTCCTATCGAGTGAGATTATTGTCCAATTTTTAATTAGCTTTCTCGTAGTCTATCTTTTCTTTGTTCCTTTTGTTTTGTAAACCATTTCTTTGTTAACCATCATGGGAGAGGAAGACCGGTCACATACCTTAGAAGATTATTCCTGACCTAGCCACGAGGGCTATCGAAACACTATTGAGCTGCCCGAGGAGCCAATGTGTCATCTCTGCAATCCGAAACCATCCGGTTGGTGCAAAACGGATGTGCATTCCATAGATTTTCTTAAGGATTTTCTTAAAATCGTTTACCCACGGGATCCATCTCCACTTGGGAGGATCTCACTACCCGTTTCCTTGCTTAGTTTTTTCCACCGGGGAGGACTACTAAACTTAGAAATGACATCTTGATGTTCCAACAACATCATGGTGAATCTCTTTCCGAAGCATGGACTCGTTTCAAGGACTTACTCCAAAAAGTCCCTTATCATGGAATAGATCTTTGGCTTCACATCTAAATTTTCTATGATCATGTTTCTTACCCTCTTAAACATGAAATTGACCATGCTGCCGATGGCAAACTTCATGACAAGAGTGCCAAAGAATCTTGGGAAATCATTGAGGACCTCGCCCTCTATGACAACAAAAGTTGGAATGACCCAAGAGATCTCGCAAAACCTGTCAAGGCAATCTCTTTGCCTCAAGATGTCCTGAGTACATCCGACCGATGACTCATCAAGCTCAAAAATCAAGTCCAACACTTGATGGAAGCTCACATTGCTCCCAAACAATCCTCTCAAGTGAACAAAATCGCTTCTTCATATGAGATTTGTAGTGGCCCCCATGACACTCAATATTGCATGGAAAATACCCAACAAGCTTTTGTTGATTATGTATCTTCGCGTCGACGAAGCAGGATATAAGTGGTTCACTTTCAAACCCTAGCAAAACACTCTTGGTGATTCATATAACGCGTCTTAGAGGAATCACCCAAACCTTAGGTGGAGGCAACCTCAAGATTCTCAAAACAATTTTTCAAACCCACCTAATCGTTTTAAAACAAATGGTTCACCCTTGAATAGTACCTTCAACAATAATCCTTAACCTTTTAACAATCAATCAAATCTCGCAGGATTAGTGTACAATTTCATGGCATCTCACGATGCTCGTTTGTCCAAGTTTGAAGTTGATTTCAAACAACAACAAAGCGAGGTGACCAATAAGATTGAAACTTTCTTAAAGGTTATCAATGACTGGATGACGGGTGCACTACCTAGTGACACCGTTAAGAACCTGAAACTAAATGTTCATTTCACCTCTTCGGTTTTGTCTGCTCGTTATTACTCACAAATGCAAGATCCTCAAAGCTCTTCCAATCCTTTCCAATCGGTCAATGCTACTAAAACGTGTTTCAAATCAACGAATATTTTTCCAAAAGACCAACAACAAACCAAAACCTTAACGGTCGACGAAATTGAAACACCAAAACTAAAAGAACCCGGAAAAGCTCTAGAAGATGAATTTAAGGATTTGCATCTTAATCTACCAGTTCTTGAAGTTCTATCTCATGCTCCTATGTACAAATCCATTTTGGATAAATATGTTGAGAGTCTTGAGTTAGGCAAAAATGGGTCCGCATACGTTCAAAGTGAAATACCAAAGAAAATAAAGGATCCTGGGTTATTCATCTTACCCTGTAGACTAGGGGACTTTAAGCCTTTTGATACCTTAGCCGATTTAGGGTAATGTGTGAATTTAATTCCATTATCTCTTTATAAAAAAGTTTAAAATTGGATTATTAGTAGAGATCGAAAATGTCCTAGGGTTTGCGGATGGAACTAAAGCTTATCCCATAGGAATTGTAAGGTACGTAGAGGTATATGTAGGTAGGTTGAAGCTTTTGGAAGATTTTTATGTCTTAGACATGGAAAAAGACCCTGTGTGCCCGTTACTTGTTGGAAGAGGATTTTTAGCAACTGCTAGTGCCATAATAGATTGCAAGAAATCTAAGATAGCAATAGGAGAAGGACACACTAGGTCAGTCTTTGGAGTTAAGGAAATAGACCATGGCAAAGAGTAAGTGCCATATTGGACTACTCAAGCAAGACGAAAATCTTATGGCCCCCGACATAACATGAATACTATAGGTGCCCAAACCCCCTTCTACCTAGAAAGTAACTTTATAAATACAAATGCACTGGGGGAATGGGAAATAGTTAGGGATGCCGAACTTAACCCTTTTAAGGATGTTTTAGTATTTAGGAAGATGGTTAAATTCCTAGGAGCTATACCAATTAACCTTAAGGGTAACAAATGGGAAACGGAGGACATGTTTGATGATGATTGGTGTTGGGAAAAATCACCAAAAGAAGGAGATGGTGCATGGCACATTAAGATAGAGTTGATTGATCCCGATGGAGAAAAGTTTGATAGAGTCTTCCGATCCATGCCTACAACTAGGAAATTATCCGAAAAAGATAAGCCAAGCCATATCCTCGACTTGGACCACTTTCATGATTCCTAGAGAGTAACTCTGAGTCTAGCTACAAGACTCATAAATAAAGAAAAGCGCTTGTTGGGAGGCAACACATCTTTTTAATTTAATGCATTTTAGGAGTGTCGTGTGTTTTAGTTCTTGTTATTTATTTTTATATGTTTGACTATGTAATCATGCTTTGTTTTGTTTTTAACTTCGTCTTAACTACATACAAAGGTATTTTGCATAAAATAAGTGTAGGGAGGTACTATTTGGTTAATAAGAAGCACATCAAACATATAAAATAGATAACGAGGTTAATTCACGTCTTATGTTTGTTTGTTTGATTGATTGAGTCATATATTTGTACTAACCGTTCTCGTGGTTTATGCAGTAATTTTTCCAGGAAATAATTAATAGGATTTTTGCAGAAATTTTTCCAGAAAAACGAACACGTAAACCTGTCAGGTCATCCTGATGGCGTCACGCCTGCGAAAAGGGCAAAACCGCATTTTTTGAATTTTTGAAAATTTATTTTTGTTAAATTTCCAAAACTTTTAATTTTCCAGATTTTTGCAGAAAGCCACGTTAACATTAGCACGAATATTCTATCTTTATTGCTACATTAGGATTTAGATTTTGATTATAATGAGTTGTATATTATTTATTGTCGATTTTATGCGGGTATAGTTGTTTTTGTCTTTGATTTTCAGGTTATATTGAATAAGGAGAGTCTGGGAGCTCTTAGGATTTCCACTTGGACGATTCTTGGATGAGGATTTAGCCAGTTTATCTCGTTTCTTCTTCGATATTAAGCAAACTAGGGGAGTACTAGTTTCTTTTGCATTTCATTTATTATTTCCTTTCTCGTTTTTCTGGTACTTTTAGAACATCGGGGACAATGTTCAATTTAAGTGTAGGGAGGGTAATGAAAGCCTTAGAAACTATGCATTCATTTGCATTTGCTTTGTCCTTAAAAAGATGTTTAATATACCAAAACATAGTTTAGGACGATAAATTTGGCCCAAATTAAAAAAATTTATGGCATATATTGGTAAAACTATAGTTTTAGAAGCGTCTCATGGATAGGAATTATATAACTAGCACAAAAACCCTACCACTCAAAAAAATTCCACCTCAAAAGTGTGAGGTTCGCCCCTAGATCTTTAGAAATAAAAACATTCATCTTTAATGCCTGTGAGTGTACCGGTAGCATTTTAGATTTTAGAACTTGTTTTAGTAATGCATCCCAAGACTGCTAGTGAGATTACATTCGTGTGATTAGGATTTACTAAGTGATAAGAGGCATTAGGATAACCATTGTTTTTAGCCTGCGTTTGTTATAGTTATGATGATCTCATTGGTCATATAACTGCCCTACATCATTGCTTAGTGATGTGTTTCAAAAGATTTAAATTTGTGAGACTAGAATTACTGATTATTAGATGAAAACACACGGGTAAAGTATAACTCACGTATGTAGTATAATATTTCAGGTAAGACCAGGTCATCCACAGGGATTTGATTATGTTCGTATAATCACAAGTTGTAAGACAAATTTTAATAACTTTTTCCAGTGAGATATGGTTGATGATTGATTCAGTAATAAAGAAATATGACTACTCGGATAGTTGCATATAATTCCTAAGTAATGGTGATTATTACGATCTTTGATTTTAGGACTTAACTTATAAAAAGGTTTTTTTGTCAAAAAACATTTTCACAAATTAACTTGGTTTAACTTAAGACTTATATTAGTTAACTTAATCAAATGTGTCACTCAAATAATGAAGTTACTATTACATCAAATCTATTTTGTTTATCAAATAACATAAGCGGATTTCTCCAACCAAACGATAAAGATCATAGACAATTCTTTAAAACTGTATAGTACGCAACGGGTGTTTCGACCTATACCGTTATGCGTATACAATCAAAGTTGATTAACAAAGTTGACAAGATTAGACACGATAGGATTGCAATGTAATCTTAAGATTAATAAGATCGTAGTAATACCAAATGCTTATTTATTATATTAACATCACCGAGTAGTCATAAGAGGTTTAGCCTCTCATTGCTACGGAGTTCATAATAACAAAGTGAAATAGATGGATGAGAAACATACGAGATTCAGATATGAAATGGATCACAAGTTAACCCGTTTACAAGTATCGAATCTTACTAAACCATATTCTACTAAGTACTTATTAAACCGTCTTCTTGATGTTTGTTACGTCGTGGTCTCGAGCTTAAACACCAAGGAAGGATTAGAGTATCGTTGGAGATTAGATGATAAGTGTGTGTTTTTCAAGTTGTAAATGATATCTTTAAATGGCCAAAATTGGTCTCAATTTATAGGCCACAAAAGGGGTGAAGTACGACATACTTAATAATAAGTACGACGTACTTTGCCTTATGTCAGTTCCAAATCATTAATGCAGAGATGAAGTGCGGCGTACTTATATAAAAGTGCGGCGTACTTCTAGTATTTACTGCTCTTCATTTATTTTGGACTGAAGTATGGCGTACTTGGGGAGAAGTGCGGCGTACTTGGTCATATTCTTGGTCATTATTCTTTATAATCCTCTAGCTAGACTTCCGTAAGGTATAAACACTTGCATCTTGGATATTTTTGAACTTAAATTATCTTCAAGTGAACATGCACACATTTTATGCTATTAAGTATTGAAAGTTCACGAGAAATGATGAAATATATATAAATAACGCCTCCGAAAATATGTATAATTAAGGCGTTATCAAATCCCTCCACACTTAGCTATTGCTTGCCCTCAAGCAATCAAAGCGAGAAAACAAGAATCATTTATCGTGGATGTGGAGAAATTATTTTTACAAGTGTTTACTGGTTTTATAACTTTTCAGGCATAGACACATAATAAAGCACCTCACATAGGGGATGTGTTTGATTTTAATTCACACAAGTCACTCAGATAGGGTTTTATATTTGTGAGTTTACTCAATTTGCACAGGAATAATCTAGATAGCTACCATATGCTTGTACAAGACACATAAACATGCTCGTTGTAGCGTGAGCACCTAGACAAATCAAAGAGGCAAAATGTGATAATGATGTGGGTGAGAATATGATGATTTCATGTGCCAAACCGAAGCCTTATAACAACTTTATAACTTTTTTATTTTTTCACTTTTTTTTAATTCCAAATACTTCGATAACTAAGGCTGGCACAAAACTTTGAGCACTTTGTTCTTGAGATACTTTGGGGAATTTCAGCACTAAAAGCGAGTGTTGTAGATGATGGGATTACATGGGGATTTATTTTACCTATTATCATACGATATTGTCTATAAATTAATCTCATCGCGGTCTAGTAAATGATGATCAAGAACAAGTTCTAGAGCTACTAAATTACCGGCTCTCTCATAAAATATGCAAAAGATATGCATAAAAGGCTAGAATATACCTCACAGTTTAGTGGACTTGTACATTTTTTAATTTTTGGAAGAAAAGCTTGTTGATAGAAATAATGCCTAAAAACGTTATTAATATTTTTTGACCTCTCTACATTTTGATAATCACAAAATGTAAAAACGCTTAATGTAAAATTAAACGTAAACAAGTAATTAGTCATAAATTTCCATTTTGACTATTTAATCATGTTGGGATTCAACGACTTCTAGATGTTGTTCAAGTTACTACTGCTCAAGCTCAAGCTTAAAGTTAATAATGTCAAGGTTAAAATTACTACTGCTAAGCCAAACTTAGTGTTGTTTAGTAATCTTGATGAAATATATGCTAAGTAGTTAATACTGCTAGTTACTACTGCTAGAGTATATTACTACTGTCAGTATAACTTAGTACTACCAATGTAACTTAGTACTGCTTATTACTACTGCTAGTATGTGTTAGTACTGCTAGAGTAAAGTTAGTACTGCTAGAGTAAAGTTAGTGCTGCTGATGAATATTGATGAAAATATTCTAAGTAGTTACTACTGCTTATACACAGTTAATGCTACTGGTGTATAAGTTAATGTTGCTAGTTCAGTTTTAATACTGCTGAAGAAAGTTACAACTGCTGAAGAGTTACAGCTACTGCAAGGATAAAGAGTGCTTGAAGATAAACCTGTTGAAGAGATTACAGCTGTGTAAAAGATATGTATGAGATATTTTAGGAAAAGATTATTGATTGATAGAACAATTTTGTATATCTTTTATATTGATAGAAAGTATTGTATGTTGACTATGACTCCTTGTGTCTATAAAAGGAGGTCGTAGGTCATAGGTTGAGATATCATATGAAACGTAGAGTTGATATCTCATAGCTTCAAGGTTGTAAACCCTAATACTGTTAAGAGTATTCGTATAATATATTTAGGCTAAAAGTTTGGTTTATCACTTTGTGTTATACATAATTACTGTTTCATTATTATTCTTCTTATTACTCAAAGTCTAGATTCCGCATAGACTTTGAGATATTTCACAAAGTTTCTACCATAGTAGTTTTGGATTTATCTAAGGTTACTAACCTTTATACAAGCTAAAGGAGAACAAGATCTATTCATTGGGATCAACAAGTGGTATCAGAGCTTGTTGAGAAACTTTGAATAAGAAGAACCTTATTACTTTACACCAGAAATTTGTTAGTGATAAGATGGAGTCAGTAAATGCTCAAATGGTTGCTGCTGCAAAACTTCCAGTGCTCAATCCAAATGAATTTGACATATGGAAGATGAGGATAGAACAATACTTCTTACTGACTGATTATGCCCTTTGGGAAGTAATCTTGAATGGTGACCCATCTCCACCAACAAGAACTGTTGAAGGTGTTAATCAGGTAATAGCTCCTACTTCTGCAGATCAGAGAATAGCAAGGAAGAATGAGTTGAAGGCAAGAGGTACTCTGTTGATGGCTCTCCCAGATAAACATCAACTAAAGTTTAACATCCACAAAGATGCCAAGTCTCTGATGGAAGCAATAGAAAAGAGATTTGGATGCAATAAGGAGACAAAGAAAGTTCAAAAGACACTACTTAAACAGCAATATGAGAATTTCATTGGATCAAGCTCAGAAGAACTTGATCAAATTCATGATAGGCTTCAAAAGCTTATCAGTGAGCTAGAGATTCATAGTGAATCTATCTCTCAAGAAGATGTAAATCTGAAGTTTTTAAGAAGCCTGCCATCAGAGTGGAAGACTCATACCTTGATTTGGAGGAACAAGACTGATTTAAAGGAACTAAGCTTGGATGATCTCTTTAATAATCTAAAGATTTATGAAGCTGAAGTCAAGGGGTCATCTAGTTCAAGCCAAAACCCACAAAACATAGCTTTTGTGTCTTCCAATAGCACTGGCAGCACTAATGAGACAGTTAATACTGCTCATGATGTTTCTGCTGGCAGCTCTCAAGATCATGCTTCTACTTTACCAAATGTGAATAGTATGAGTGATGCAGTGATCTACTCATTCTTTGCTAATCAGTCTAACAGTCCATAGTTAGACAATGAAGATCTGAAGCAGATTAATCCAGATGATTTAGAAGCAATGGATCTTCAATGGTAAATGGCGATGCTCACCATGAGGGCAATAAGATTCTTCAAGAACACATGAAGGAACCTAAGTGTTAATGGTGTTGATACCATTGGTTTTAACAAGACAAAGGTGGAATGCTACAATTGTCATAGAAAAGGTCACTTTGCTAGGGAGTGCAGGGCTCCTAGGAATCAGGATAATAGAAACAGAGAACCTGCAAGAAGGATAGTACCAGTGGAGACAACTACTTCAAATGCTTTGGTGTCTCAGTGTGATGGATTTGGGTATGATTGGAGTGACCAGGCTGAAGAATTACCTACCAACTTTGCTCTTATGGCCTATACATCCTCAAGATCTTCAAACTCTTCAGGATCAGACTCTGAGGTATCCACTTGTACTAAAGCATGTCTAAAATCTTATGAAACCCTCAAAGAACATTATGATAAATTGTCAAGTGATTATAAAAAGTCTCAGTTGAATGTAGTAGCTTACAAAGTAGGTCTAGAATCAGTAGAGGAAAGACAAGAAGTGTATAAAAAGAATGAGGCTATTTTTAAAGAGGACATAAAGATGTTAAAAATTGATGTTATGTTGAGAGATAAAGTACTAACAGAGCATAGAAAGAGATTTGAAAAAGCTAAAAAAGAAAGAGATGATTTAAAACTTACATTAGAGAAGTTTCAAAATTCATCAAAGAATCTAAGTAAACTGTTAGATAATCAAGTGAGTGATAATCACAAGTCTGGTGTAGGGTATGATAGTCAAGTGAGTGATGAGAACCAAACAGATGTAGAAAATATTAGTCAGATGGATGATAAGAATAAAACAGGTGAAGGGTATCATGCAGTTCCCCCTCCCTATACAGGGAACTTTCTGCCCCCTAAACCTAAGTTAGTTCTTGCTGATACAAATGAATCTGTGTTTAGTGAGTCAGCAACTAGTGTGCCTGCTGATGTGACTAGTAAAGTTAAGACCAGTAAAGCAAAGCATGTGTCAGTTAGAAAAGATAATGGTGCCCCAATTATAGAGGATTGGGAGTCTGATAGTGATAAAGAAGAAGAGTCTAAGTCTAAGGTTGTAAAGAAAACAGTTGAGTCTAAAACTGTTAAACAAGAAGATGTGTCTAAAAATGTTAATCATAGTTATGCTAAAATTGAGTTTGAAAGACCTAAATCAGCTAGGCAAGTTAGACAAGACACAAACAGTCCATCTAACAAGGCAAGAGGAAACCAAAGGAATTGGAATAACATGGTATCTCAGAGATTAGGGAGTGACTATGAGATGCTTAAAAAATCTTGCTTTGTATGTGGTAGCTTTAACCATTTAATAAAAGACTATGATTTCTATGAAAAGAAAATGGTTCAAAAACCTGTGTGGAACAATGCTATGAGGGTGAATCATCAGAATTCAGCAAGAATGACTCATCCCCATCCAAAAAGGAATTTTGTTCCAATAGCAGTTTTAACTAGGTCAAGCAAAGTACCAATTAATACTGCTAAGCAAAACCTTTCAAAAGCAGCAGTATCAGTTAATACTGCCAGACCTGTTAATACTGCTTTCTCAAGACCTAGAGTGAATAGTGCAAAACCAATGTCAAATACTTTTAATAAAGCACATTCATCAGTTGGAAGACCCTTTAATAAATTAACAACAAAGAAAAACAGTAATTTCTATAATAGAGTTAATATTGTTAAGGGTTCAGGGGTTAATACTGTTAGGCCTAGAACAACAGTTAATACTGCTAGGCCTAGAACAGCAGTTAATGCTGCTAGACCAAGAGAAGCAGTTAATGCTGCTAGGCCAAGAGCAGCAGTTAATACTGCTAGGAAAAGGTCGGCAGTTAACACTGCTAGGCCAAAAGCAGTACTTAAAGCTGTTAGGGGAAACATGGTTAATGTTGTTAAGGCCTCATCATGTCGGGTTTGGAGACCAAAACAAAAAGTTCTAGACCATGTCTCCAAACATAATAGTGCATCAATGACATGTAAA